>JAQGBY010002642.1:0-22073 GCA_034698785.1 Mycogona germanica | reverse complement strand
GATGACGTAATTTGATGTTGAGAATCAAATTTGAAGGACCAAAATGTATCTCCTGGTGACGTCATTACAGAGTGTAGCACGTGAAAAACGAGTTACTTCACATTTAACGTTTGCGTTTATCGCGTGTTATCGTGTAAACGTAAAATAGCCGGTAAATTTAAAGAATTCATTTTTTATTTCATTGGTGGTTACTGTAAACCCTGGCAAAGCCGGGAACCCCTCTTGTCTTCTATAGAAATCGTTACGGGGATGCGAAGGCCATGCAGGGAAAACAATTTCGGGCGGAGTTTGTCGAGTGTTTCTGAAGCGCGAGGGCAAGGGCAGGCAATGCCCGTTAAGCCATGTGTCAAGAGGGCGCTCGCAAGTGGTTAGTCCACATGCGCCGACCGAGAGGATGCGTGCGAGATACGAAATGTGCGAGTGGTCAATCCGTGTCCAAGTGCGGCGAGCGGAGGATCGAAAAGAAAAAAAAAGTCACGCACGCACTCGCGAAGAAAAATAGAAAGAAAAAAAAAACCTCTTCCGCTGCTTTGCTATGACATCGATCGATGTACAGTAGAACCCGATTTTGCTCGTCTTCGGAGTTCAAATATGAAACGGTGTGCCCTTTCTATGACACAATTCTATTTCATTGGCGCGTCGCTTTATTTCGAACTAAATAGTGGACAGCCCCATCCGAAAGTGCATTGATGCCCATTTCGATGCGGCACACGCGCCAGGTTTACTGCCACGCCCAATCACAAAGAAGCATTCTGGAGACGAATGAAGACACTAGGCGAAAAGCGCCATCTATTGGACATTTGGACTAGTACATAGTTTGCAATTGGCTGGCGTTGAAAAGGAGTTTATGGAGAACACCACAGTTGCAACAAAACATCAACATTATTAATGTTTCAGTGTACACCAGGTGTATGCACAAACGCAAACATTTTGGAGGCGATCAATCTATAACTTTCATCTAGCCACTCATAAACCCCACCAACGACGTCACTGGGAACTAAATGCAGCATCCAATTGAAACCAAGTAACTAATTCAGATTTCTTTCAGACCCCACATAACAAAAGAAAACACTTAAAAGGAAAAATGACAATAACATGAAACTAAAAAATGAACCGTAACTAAAATGAAATTTCGGAATTAAATCTGATTTATCATTACACAAGAGCGCATTCCAGCTTGCATGGGATTACTTAATACATTAGTCGTTGGCTAGCACTATTACATCATTTTCCGACTAACAAGCTGATACTGAACTGTAGTGAATGGTCTGATTTGCTACACTGTAAAACAAACCATATTAATTTTCGACACCGCTTCATTAAGTGGTTAAAACAATTTCAAGATTTATCTGGCGCATTCTATTTTTTACAAAGGTAATGTAGTGGGGGGTTGCTTCAAAGCGCCTTCTATAGAGATCAATTTTTAAAAAGCCTAACGCCCTTACAGAAAACAATTCTCTTGTATAAAGGAGTTTGAAACCCCAAATTAATGCACCTGAAGAATCATGGAAGACAGAAGCGCTTCTGTGCACATGTACTGGTACTAAGTCAAATTAAGACAGTCAAAGTCATCATTTGCATCTGTACATGTAAAGTTGCAATGTGATATTTGGTGTGTGAAGAGCGAAAGCCAATCACATGGCCATATGTTTTCAACTGCACCGTACAGTCACATCAAAAATGGATTTCTCTCACCCATAGGCAAAAAACTACACACCCCTTCCATTGTGTCACCGCTCATCGATTGGATGTGTCAGTCAGCCGGATTGGTGCAAGAAAGAGTGAGACGTTTTTGTCGATTTCTAGCGCTCTTTTCCGCATTAGCCGACCGTCTTTCCTTCAATCCGCAGTCCTCCCCCACCACCTCCTCTTTTCCATCAACCCCTCTACCGCCCATCACATCACCCGCGTCTCCTCTCCTGCAGTGGTCGCAGCAGGACCAACGATGTTTCGAGTCACGGCTAGGTGAGCCGACAAAAAAAGGTGATGGAGGAGCTTGTATGTGCTCTCTCTCTCTCACACACCGTCTGGCTCTTGAAGATGCAAAGGAGGGGCTGTCCCATACCATTCCATTGGTTTCTTTTCGAATCGTGTGATGGCCATGTGGCACTCCACGCCATGTGCGCCGAGTCGAGTATCGAGGACACCGGAGATCACTTTATCAGCCCCTGAATTGAAACACACACCAAGCTGGGAAACTTGTTGGTAGACACTAGTAACACCGAAGATATGCTTGGCTACACTCTTTATTAAATTCCAGGGGCAGCAAATCTCCGAATGCGAACAACTCATCGCGGGACCTGAGTCGTCGTAAAATTCTCCGACTTTAGCTTCTTGGGGTCAGAATTAGTGCCCGAGAGTAAACGCAATTCTTGGTCAAGATTAAGAGTGGCAACAATAAAACCACAACAGTATATTGCCTTCGTCAGAAATTAATGATGGCGATAGGGGGAGGGGAGATCGAAGAGCGAGGACTGGCATTGGAAGAGGAAAGTTAGAAGTGCTATATCAATACAGTCTAGCGAGACACATTCATCAACCAAAAATACAGTCATTCTATTTAAACGCTCTTCCATCGCTGCAAGAAGGTATTCCAAATTAATTATTTGTTATACAATACTTCAAAAAATTTACCATCTCACCGCGAGAACAATATAAGAATTAAATTTCCGCTCTAAACTGAACTCTTGATGACTAAACGTGGGTTGGCTCGGCGTTGCAATATACTGTACAGTAGTCCGTCTAATTTTAATAAATACAGTGTACAGTATATATATATATTCAGATCCCCCCCCTACCTAGACGCTCGCTCAAACGAATCACAATGGATCAGTTTTGACAAGCCTCGGGTTAATCAATTCGCGAGGGCCCCGGGGCCAATTAATGCCGTCAAGATTAAAGCGAAATTACGGCGATCCATTGTCGGAGGAGACGCCCGGCTAGGCACAGGAGATGAGGGTGAGGGAGAGTGAAGGGGGATCTCGCTCTCGTTAGCCGAGGCGAGACGGAATTAAAACCCAACTATTGGCGGGAGTTAATGCGGCAGGAGGTGTTGTGGACGGGAAGCGAGTGATGGAATAGAATTACCCATCGAATCATGGCGTCTATAAATCAGTGTCTAACACTTTGTTTTTTTACAGTTAGGACAAACACGCTGGTGGACCTCCTTAACAAATATCTCAAGAGTCAGAGAGTCGTGTAGGTAACAAGATCGTCAATAAACAACGTTTACTTAGGATCTTCAGAAAATAAAGAAATTCCCGATTTACGAAACACAAATACAAACGTATGAACTTATCTAAAACTTCGTCACTACCCAAGAAATTAAAATAAATAAAATAATTTTGTTACCAAGTGTTCGCAAATTTGCAATTTCTGCATGTTTTGAAGATCAGAAGTAAGCTTTGTTTATTGACGATCTTGTTGCCGACTCTCGATTGCAGTCCATCAATCATTTTATAAATTTGTTATTAAAAATTAGGCAATTAAAATCCGTTTCATTAATTATTTCAAAATTATTTTTTTCATTTAATTTTGGGTTATCATAATTTAGAAATTCCGTTCAGAATTTTTTATTTTCTCTTCAAGATGTCTCTTCTTTTCGAACTGGGGGCATCTTTTTAAAGACAACGTCTTTTGTAGTGATCGGTGAATAAATCCAAGAGCGAATGAAAGATCGACATTCTCTTTGAGCAAATGGCTGGCCAGGCAGAACATCTTGACTAAGAGGGGTCGCAAAAAGATTAACTCCTCTGGTGCACATGAAGCGTAGCAAGCTAGGTAAGATGCACAGAGGAAGTATGCCTACATCCTGAGACCCAATGTACCGTATCAAAATAATCACATATATTATTTGAGGACAGACCACTAAAAGCGACACACAATTTATGTTAGTACACAAAGGAGAGAAGTAAAGAACAAATGTTTTCGTCTCTGGATTTATACATAATGGCGGCACTGTTCTGCTTATTACGACGGTCCTGGTTCGAATCTTGGCACGAGCTCTCATTTACTTGATCCCGGCATGTTAAACTGACAATGTGCCAGCCTCACATACAGTAATGTAAGTTCTGAAACACCGATTCATTCACAAAATTGGACTACTAGATCGTCTAACCTCATTGATCCCGACCGAACAGTTGGGCAATTCTTTATTACTTCTTCTTGGGCTCTCAGGAGGCCAGATAAAATGAAGACGATGATCGATCATAAGTGCAATTCAAGTCCGTAAGTGGCGCTGTGAACTTTGACTATTGGATGGGGTTATTTTATGTCCTTGACATTTTGCATTAGATAAAAAAAGCTTTCAGCACCAATAGAGCGACCGCTAATGAAGATGATTGGGCACGAAGACACGCGAACGACAGTCCCAGGGCGATGTAAGTTTAGGGATCATTTAGTAATGAGCAAAAAAAAATTGCATCTGGTGATCCAAGGAACAGCTAAATAAAATTGCGCTCTCGTAGCACACAAATCGATATGTATAGGCATATTTCCTCTTCTCAATATACAGCAAATGAGGCCAATTTGTTTGATATGTCTATTCGTTACGAATAAAATCAGTATCTACAGAGAAATGTTGAATAACTAACGGTAATTTGAATCCGGCAAATGTTAATAAATAAATGTTAGATGAAAGCTGCATTAAATATTAATGTAACCAAGTATTCCGATTAAATTTAGAGACCGTATTTATATTTATGAAAAATATTTGAAAATAAAATTAAAAGTGTTAGAATTACGAGAAAAAATGTATGTGTTTCAGTAAGCTTTTAAAAAAGGCGACTTGAAATCGATTTATCAGTTTCCGATAACTCAAACCGTACAAGTGGCACAGTTGTATGCGACTTCAGACAGGAAGATATCGGGTTCGCAACGTAGGTTGTTGCGAACGTTATTTTTTGCCTACTTTGCGAGTGGCGACAAAAAAGTAATACATACATTTATTTGCTTTTATCCCGAGTCGCCACAATCAGTGTGAGGAGCCGCATTCTTGTTCCTGTCTGAAGTGTGATACCTGTATGCAACATCACATCATAAACAGCCTATTGATATATTTTCGTTTCTCTCGCCTAATATATAGATGTGACCAGAACGTCTGATACAGCCGGAGATTCTTAAAACGTAAATAAAAAGAGTGTGAAAAATACATAAGGCTAAATTGGACAGAATTAAATATTCCACATATTGTTCTCAGTTAGAAATTAATTTGTGGACCGAACTTCCAGAAATAATATTAAGAAACGATCTATGGAAACACAACATTTTATGGTAAGAGTTGGCATATTGAAAATTCGTTTAATTGAAATGAGACTGGAAAAACTGTTTTCGACAAATAAAACGATTTTTTTTGTTTCCTCAATATTTCAAACTGCACTACGCGCTTTGGCCATATTGGAAATGGACATCAGAGGGCAAAAGAAAAAATGGAGCAGATAAATAAAGTGGTTGGGTGAAGGAGGGAGAAGGATGAAGAGGTTTGATGTAGGGGTGGGGGAGGGGTGGAGGAGGGATAAAGAATCGGCGATGGAATCTTGCCTCGTTGTCACTGCCGTTCGTTCCACATCGTATTTCGCGAAAGAAAACAAAATGCTTGTTTTTCGATTGGTAGATATAGTTTTCCGCGCGCATCTCTTGCCGAATCAATAATCCCCAACGAAATGTCAGCAGTGTGTGTGTGTATGTGTGTATGTGTACCGACAAACACACACCAATCCATGCGCGCAAACAAACAAAAAACTCAACATAAGTGTTGTCGTGCTCTTTTCTTCAATATACAGAGTATTCAAACGCTTTGACGTCGACGGTAGCGAGGCTCACTGACCGGTTCCAAGTTCAGGCGGACAAACAAACAGACTGATAGACTGATTTGACGATAGAGAATTTCATGTAACATTATAATAGATACACAAAAATGTAATGTTTCGCTCCACGGAGAATTAAAATGTTTTGCTCCATAGAACTGTTATGCCTGACTCGTGCGAAATCGTGAAATCTCCAGCTAGTGTTCGAATTTGAAATACCTAAATCGCAAAGTGCTTGTTCTGCTTAAATAAAGTGATAGGTTCGATGGGACAAAACGGAGAAAATGCTTTATTTTCTCTGTTTGCGTTGGTCTCTCAATCAGCTGAAACGTCAAACCGGCCATTATTTATATTCACTAGAAAAAACTAAGTAGCTCAGACGAAAGAAGAACGAAGTTAACCGTAAGACGAGCTGACTGACGACCTCCAGACAATACCAAAATATAATTAATAATTGTCACCGGCGCTGTCTTCGGACCGACATACTGAAATTCTGAAATATTTAGTGTTCAATTTGTCCGTGGGCTTTTCATATCAACATCATTTCCTGTCCCCGTCGTATTTGACTTTGCCAATTAGATTACGCATTTCAAATTATTCACTTTCACTAATGCTGATGAAACGCCTGCCGCGCGATGTTTCAAAACGGTTTCAAATGA
This sequence comes from Mycogona germanica, assembly GCA_034698785.1. Classification (NCBI taxonomy): domain Eukaryota; kingdom Metazoa; phylum Arthropoda; class Diplopoda; order Chordeumatida; family Chordeumatidae; genus Mycogona; species Mycogona germanica. The sequence goes on along the minus strand of JAQGBY010002642.1, from coordinate 15,610 downwards.
GCGCATAAATAATAGATGCGCCGTCAAATAAAGCCACGATTATCCTTCCCCTCATTTGCAGTGACACTCGCAAACATTTGGAAGTCAACAATTTCCCAGTCTTAGTGTCAATCGAATAGAAAATAAAACTGCCCAACTAACAAATAGGTGAAACTAATTTGAATTAATTATGAGCGTCATTACCTTGTCCAGGTCCCGGTCCTCATAGCTACTGAAGGCGCTCCTCCGACTCCGCACTGATCCGTGATGCGACAGATTACACGGCTCCAGCGAGGCGCAGCTGGTCTCCTCATGATGGTTTCCGTACAGCAGTTGATGTTGGTGCAGCGATTGCTTCTTGCTGCCGGACGACGAGGCCGCTGACGACGCCGCCTTCAGGTTGTTGCGCACCTCGCTGTGCAGCCTCCGAAAGAGTCCGGCCGTCCCGCCGTGCTTGGCCAGCAACCCTCCGGCTCCCGCCGGCGCCGTACCACTTCCGCCGCCACCACTGCCGCCTACTAATCCGGAACCGTCCAGCTCACCGCTACCACTTCCGGTCAACCCGTCTCCCGGTGTGGCCGGCGCCGCGTTGCTGGTAGTCGCCTGCACCGACTGCAGGTAGAGGTCATTGAGCACATCGTCCACCAGCGACTCCTGAACCCTACGTAGCTCCGGACACAGGTCTTGCGGCGCGTAGCCCTCGCGGTTAGCCAGCGAGACCCGCGCGCCATGCTCCAGCAGGGTGGCAGCGCAGGCCCAGCTCACGGTGTCCTGACACGCCGCCAGATGGAGCGGCGTGCAGCCGTTGGCGTCGCGGGTGTCCACGTCGGCGCCGTACTTGGCCAGCAGGTACACGGCCTCGCCACTGCGCTGAGCCACGGCCAGGAACAGAGCCGGTAGGGTATAGAGCCAGTCCCTTCCATACTCCTCAGCATAGGTGACCGGACGACCGTCAGCCTCACGTCGCACCGTTCGCTTTTCATTGGGCAGAAGCTCGCAGCGGAGCAGTGTGGAGGAGGATGGGATTCCGGTGGCGCTGGCTCCTCGCACAGGCGACGCACCCGATGATGGCCCCGACGACTCCACGCTGTCGTTGGTCATGAGTTTCGAGTAGCGCGGCGCCAGAAGTTGGAGTGACGCCTTACGGGCGGCGGTGGCGTTCGTGGTGGGCGCAGAGGTGGCGCCACCTTCCTCTTCAGAGGCCCCGGAGCTGGACACGAGAGAATAGAAACTACCACGCTGCCCGCCCACTCCGCCGCCACCCCCATCCGGCTGCAGTCCGACCGCTCCGGTCCCACCTGCATTGGGCTCCACCCCGTACTTGAGCAGCATGCGCACCACATCCAGTGCCTCCTGCTCGACGGCCAGGTGCAGGGCATTGGCGAAGATCGGCGGCGCGTCATCCGGCTCGGACGACACGCTCTCCTGTCGTCCCAGCCGGTCGATCAGCGTCTGACTCTTGCGCAACAGGATCTCCACCTCCTGGCTGATGCAACGGCTGTGCGTGTCGCAGCTGCTCTTGTCCAGCAGGCTGCCGTGCAGATTGACGTTGAACTTGCCGTGGTGGATTTCCAGGAGACGCTTGACGGCGCTGGCGTCGTTTTGCCGGATGGAGCGCTCCAGCTGGTCGGCCTCGAACGACAGGTCATTGATGGACGACGCACGGCTACGGACACAGGCAGAGAAGAAAGGAAAAGAGAAAAGCAATCGTGAGTGGGAACAAAGTTTCTCAAGGCCGGAGTGTCTAGCCTAATGATTAGAACAATGATGTATTTGAATCATAACACCGCAATGCAAAAAATAAACATTACCATAAATAAACATCATATTAAAATGTTGTTCAATTTGTAAAACAAATGTATTAAAATTTATATATAAAAGTTCTATACCTATAATTAACATAACTTTTTGATATCGATGGTTTAGATATTTCGGGGTGCTTCAGATGCTCCCTTTTTTCTATTTTCAAGTTTTATTTACTGGTTTCTATTTTTTGCATTGCATGCGTCAATTTACATGTTAATCGCTGACGTCGAACAAATTATAAGGGATTAATATTACCGAGATTCGGCAAAACAAAGCAGATACAGTAAATTAGATTCCAACGTAAGCAAATTAAGGAAACAACGAAGAGTGCGGTAAAAAAAATATATGATCCATTTCTTTACAACCTTTCAGGTCGTTGAAAATACAAACTCCGTGCTCTGCACTTGATCTTATAGCTCCACCTCGCGGGGGAGATGCTGCAACTTGCGCCCGACCTTTTCCACCTTACCTGTTCGGTGGACAGTCGCGCGTGTAGCCGCCAACGGAGAATAGATTTCAAATATGGCGTTTCCATGGCGACAGGGATCTCTCGTACATGTTAAGCTCCCCCGCGTCGACACGGCTTCGTGACGGCTGGCGCTTGTGGCAGGGTGGGGGGGAGGAGGGGGAGGGGAGGGGAAACGTCGGTGAACCGGTATTCGGTGCGGCAAAAGTTGGGTGGGGGGTGGGGAAGGAGGGATGTTGGCGTCGGTGGTGACATCTAAGCGTATATTTGCAGTCCCAAAGCCTCGGCCCAGCCACGACTTAGGAGGAGATGACACGTGTTCAGCCGAGTCGTTCGCGCTCACGCCCGTCTAATGCGCATGTGCGGATGGAGACAACGACGCTTGAAGTTGGTACAGGGTGTGTGCATAGTTTTTGAAAACGGACGCTGTTTCAATCTCTCAATTTTTCCAGAACATATTGAGACTGTACTTTCAAGCAGATAGCGTTGAATATGCTAATACAAGAACACGCGCGGGGAATCGAACCCAGAACCACCGAGAGTATAATTTTCAAAATCACATGCGAGCTAGTCCTGTACATTCTTCAATGTAACAAAATATGAAATAGTCCCTTTAGGGGGTGGATCCCCTATCGTGCTTTTTACTGCAATATTTTTTTTTTGCTTCCAATCAACCGCACTACAGGCTTTACGTCCCCTCATGGTGCTTAGGCACTTTGCGAAATTTAAAAGAATTGTCATTGGAAATGTGTCATGATAAATAAAATTTCTCTTTATTCTTGTATTTTTGCTATCACAGAAAAAAAGTGTCATAACCTAGTCACACATCACTTGCAGGGGGAATGTCGACATTTCAACTTCAGCACATAGCTTTCGGTACGACAGATCTCTTTAAACAAAAGTAGATATTGTAGTTCAGTGAAGACCCCCAACAGGAATGCTAGGAATTAGTTTGTACGGAGCGTGCTCGCATTTAGCTGCGATGTTCCGCATATTAAGGGGAAGAGATGCGTGCAGTTTGACGAGAACTAAATTCAAATGAGATTTTGGACGTGCCGACGGCGCAGATTCAAAAAGCAAGAGCACCGAATCGTAACCACAACATGATGATCGTTTTGATTAAGGAAGTGAAGAGGGTAGAAACTAGATACCATTGAGGTCGCGACGAACAAAATAAGATAGAAAAAATAAAGTATCGAATAAATTCCAACTACATTTTAACATAATAATTTGGTTTTTGCTTTTGTTTTGGCAGGGGGTCTACCAGCTTCTTCACAACAAGCCCTCTGTCACTTCTATTCTTATATATAATTAGTGACAAATTTCGGTCCGTACATAGATGGTCTATCCATTAGACTAACAGAGAATCACGCAGTTATAATTTGTCTCGGAAAGGCGATTGGTAGATAGATAGACGCAGATGGAGGTGGGGGAGTTTACAATTTCATGTAATGCCCACCTCAGGATATTTATCTTGTTTGATAAACATCTTGAAACATCCGATGCGCCATCACATGGTTCGGTGTCTATCAAGTTCTATTAATTTGGGTTGTCGCTCCAGCCCTTGCATCTCTTTTGGCTCGGTTTGCAGTTTCGTGATCGGCGCTGACACACGAGGGCCTTAATAGGGGCGGAAATTTTACTTCACCCCTTTGACGCGCTCTGTCAAGCGTGTCGCGCGCAGGTGTGAATACATTGTAATTGAGATGCAGTACGTCGATCTCGAGTGGATGGTGGGGGGGAGGGAAAATCGAGCCAGGAAGTACTGAGCAACCAGTAGACCAGTAGAACTACTTCAGCATGACCAACGAACTTGGAAACAATGTGGCGGATTCATTCATTTTTATTGAGGTGCCAACCGAAAACAGTAGTTAATCAGTCTCGCCACTTGGTGAGGCTACAAAGGATCACAATGCTGCCTCTAGTGAGAAACTGATGACTACGATTCTTAATACACAACGACTTTTTACCGATCGACATCCTCAATGTTACCGATTAAAACTTAGTGATGTACTCCACATCTTCCACCTTCTTAAGATTTCGCTGAGACTCTAATAAAAAATGGAAGAATCTAGAGAAAAGTAGCGGCAATGCAAATTTCTAACCTCATGAGATAAAGTCGGTTTTGGAATCGCGAATTGTCATCTATAGACGTCGCTGTCATCAACATTTGGGGAAAATAAGTGCTTAGTATTTAAATTTAGTTAAACTGTTGCTAAATTATTTGTATGAGTTTCATTCATTGTGGGGGTCTCAGGCGCACTGATTGTGAGCATGGAAAGATGTTGAATACTGGCAATCGTTCGACAAACCAGCTAGGGAAAATCTCAGCAGCTTATTGGAATTGCCACACACCTAGAACACACATAGGATACGTTCTGTAAACAAATCGTTTACGATTATCAAACATTAGGTTAGATCTTATCCAAATCCTCCCACTAATCGGCCCACATTCTCACATTTATATCTCGTTAACCTATTTAATTGGCGTATGATGGCGGTATGATGGTTATCTGTATATTGAGGAGGGATTACCATTAGGCGACGTAAAAGTCAACATTTCATAGGTGTCCACAGGTTGACATTATCGCCGCCCGTGGCGCCTAGTCTGCCAAATTATAATTCACCGCTGGAAACGATATCGACAGTATCATATATACGTATGATCATCGATCTTCATTCTATGTTTATCTGCAAAGAACCAATAGATTCTCTGGAACACCAATAAATGGCTCCAATCTACATTTTTATTTTCACAGGATTTTAAAAGATATAGTAGTTTTTATCAAGATAAAGGCCGGTCATGAGATATTAATAAATGGATTTTGTAGGCCGGAAGCGTTTCGATTGTGAGTTGTTTGCGTCACATTGCTGCTGCTGGCCATAGCAACGCGATCATTCATGCACGAAACATATAATCACACACCGCCCTGATCTACAACAGATGACTTTGGAATTTTAGCTGTGACAACCTGTCATCATTCTGCATTCCTGCCGTATAACGAAATGTGCACCACCTAGTGATGAAGCACAGCGCTCATAATCACTAACAAAATTGCGGAATGCCATCCATCTTGAAGGATCCGCACGTTCAAAGGCCAGTTGACTCTAAACGTGACAATGTCGCGTTTGGGGATTCGACAGATTGTCAATTCTGTTTAAATCGTATTCCAATTCCGCCTGGTGAGTCACCTAGCCCTCAGGCGGACCTCCGTCGGTCCTCAATTCACCCCCATTCCACACTCTATTGACATTCCAAAAATTAAGGACTTCGCTTGAGGGACCGCCGAATTCAATTAGCCCCAGTCGCGCTTAACCCATCGACGCGTGCATCCAATTATACTCGTACGATGAAGAATCGCTGAGGCTAGCGCCATCTAGGAGGAAACTCCTGTACTACCGGGATGTGCCTCGTGCGATGATGTGCAAGGCTAAAACTAAAGAGGATAGTAGGTCTGGAGAACAGAAGTGAAATGACTAATATTCGTTAAAGATACATTACGGTCCGTCAGATATTGGTTTTGAGTTGCGAAGTTTGAACCGAAAACGAAGACTAGATGCAGTGTGATCTTGCACTAGAACTAGATCTAATGGCAAGACTGACAATCAACGATTCTAGGTTGGTTCCACAGGTCACGTCATCAAAAAGCTGCAAAGTGCTTTTGTTTCGACTTTGAGCAATTCCAGGAACGATCTAGCGAATAGGTAACAAATGATACGGATAACGCTTTTGCTCGCTAACCCTACACCTTTTTGTCTCCATCCAATGCAGTATGCGTTTCCACGTCAGTGCACCTCCCTCCGTGACGTCACTTGGCGCAATTAGGTTGTCGTCGCCGTTTGTGGTTTAGAACGATTGCATGAATTTAACTCTGATTACTGCTCCATTCTTCAAATGCAGAACACGTTTACAAGACTAAATCCTTTTCATTTGAAATGAAATTGATGGTGCTCGGTTAATTTGATTCAAGCAACAGATACAATATATTTATGAAAAATGGCAAATAAAAACTATACACTACTCAGAAAAATTAAGAATATCGTGAGGGATCTATACTTGAGTGCTTAATGGGGGATTCCAATGGTGCGTTATTCTGATTCTTAAAATGGTTTCCAACCTTTTGAAATACGATGAATCAACGAACGATTCGATTCGCCCATCAGCCCTATTTTTTGAAAATAGATTAAACAAGTATCAATGTAAACATCACACTGAATATTTTATCGTCGATATTTGTGGGATCTCTGTAACATATATATTCTGCGATGCTTTTCTGTGAAATTCAAAAAATGGAAAATTGACTTTTCAAGTAGCACCACAAATTATAATGTAATGAAATGGAATGACGCATGAAATGACAGTAAATTTGTCAAATTGATTTATGAAAATGAACCACTATTTCATTTCAAGGATTATAACTAAAAATATTTAAGGAAACAAAAATAGAGAATTCTAGTTCCTAAACAATGGCTCTCCTAACCATTCAAGTTCACTAAAGCCCCTGATACAAGACAACACACTATTCAATGCAAATGCAATAGAGAATGCAAAGTTACGATCGCCTTTAATAGTCCCGGCCATGCCGATCACAGTTTTGGAGAGAGACATTTGCGTAGATTTCAAACATTTAAATACTCAAGTTCGATGATCAGGAATTTACAATATTTTTAAAAATGTATTTATTTATTAGTATTTTTTTAAATTCACTGTAGTGTATATATCACTACAGGAGTTTATGTACCCCTCTTGGTGCTTTGACACTACAGACTGTATTTTAGGGGCACGGTTAAAACACCAAATAATGTTTAATTGGGATTACAAGCATATTATTATTAAAATTATATTGGCTCCTGAAAATTGTCAATATATCAAAACAGTTTCACTTAAACCGAAACAAAATATGTGGATCATCAACTTTGGTATAATAATAATAGGGGGGCCTTCTTTATTGCTCTTTCCGCCGTGCTGTTAAATTAGGTGTAATGCAGTGAAGCAATCAGGGGGAGCTTTTCAACTCATTGTAGAGCGGAAGCGTTTCGCGGGGCATTAAAGATTCCCACCTCAATTCTTCAGCGACAGAAAATGCAGACCTCAAATTTATTCCTTTCGCATTATGAAAAGTTATAAAAGTCACAACTTTCCATTTGCTCAAAGCCTTTAGAAAACATAAACTTCATAACAGAAAATCAACTGATTTTAGAAAAGAAAATAGTTGAACTATCTGATTGTAATAAAAATAAATCCATTTAATTTACTAATATGCAGTTGTGCACTGGATTCTATATTCAATTTACGGGATGCCCAATTTTTTGAATTACGTTTCTTGGTCGCGAGTAATAAATAGATTCTCCCATGAAGCGAACTACACGTTGGTGACGTCATCGAAAATCGTCGCCGTCGGAGAGACACGTGCGCGAATCTTTGGCTCCAGCGTGGAGAAAGCGAATCAAACGTTCCGTTATCAATTGATTGTTATTCTTGTAGATTGAGATTATCGTCTATTTTTATAGAGACGTGGCTCCCATGAAGGCCGAGTTCAGGACTAACGACAAAGGAAGAGAGCGAGGGAGACGCACTCGTCGAACAAAATAATTATTCGAGCGAATTTGAGGCAATAATAAGATTTGGGCACTAAACCGTGGCTAACGGGCTTAATTTGAGAGACCCCGCACAGACCGCTTCCTCAGGTTCACCCCCTACCTCGCTCCACCAATTGACATTCATAGACTGCTACAGCGATCACTAGGTATAGTAGAGGTTACGTTAGTAAATAGAATAGAAAAACAAAAATGTCATGAACTGGCATTGCCAGATGCGATTATTAAATACACGAAATGCAAGAATGCAAATCGAATGTGACGAACCCACGAATTGGAAATTTTGAAGCTTATAGAGAAAATAATTATAATTTTCTTTACACATGTCTACGTCATTGTTTTCAATTAAAACCAAATTTGTATTATTTTCTTTTACGGGACGGTTTAATTGGCGGGAACTATTTCACAATTTGGCATCATTAGGTGAGAAGTTCACGCATAACAATGTACATTACGTTAAAGTTAAATATTATTTTAGTTTCGGGGGGTTAAAGAATATAAATGACATCCTTGATTGACGAGACACTTCTCATCAGACTATGAACATCTATGGGTCGATCTCTGTTTTCTCTCACGCGTATTTCAGTCGAGCGGAAACCGAAGGAAAAATATAAACGGACGTGCTATTTGTCGCTCTTAGAATTTCCGGTCTCCCCATCCAGTATCTCGGAATGTATAATGCTACGCGTGTTTAGAAATAAATAACATTTATCAAATACCATCAATTCAATATATAGTATTTAGGATAGTTTTCAAGACTAAATGTCGACTCTCTCCAAAACGATGATTTGCAAGGTTTGCGATGATTGACAACAAAATTTAAGATTACATTTCAAGAAAAATGTGCATCTACGCGTTTTACTTCATTCTGTCTCTTTAGCTAAAACCCCATTTAAATCGATTCTATTTTAAAAACATCATTCAAGAACTAACTGCCTTTAGTTAGTTTTTGAATGATGTTTTTACCTCGAAGCAACATTACAATTCCTTTCTGATATCAGTGAAATTGTAATAGCAGCTATCAAATGTTGAAAAACTGTTTACAATCTTTCGAAGAAAGCCGGGAGTTCGATGCGTGTTTTCAAAAGATGAGATTTCGTTTCTACCGAATGCAGGAATCGTATTGCCACAAACGAACGCACTACCCTGACGTCAAACCGACATTTGATCCACAACCATGCACGCCTATGGAAATCTGTCGCGCAAAAATCGATACTGCACGTAAATCGATATGTGGCGTAAATCGATACCGTGAATGGTCATCCATGTTTATAATACCTGTACTGGATGCTGGTCGAGTGCAGTGACTGGAAGGAGACGCTCTGCGGCATGGACACGCCGTTGCCGGGCACGGCCAGGTTGGTCGCCGACTGGTACAGGCACACGGGTGAGTGGCTCCAGGTCGACCGCAAGGGGGAGTGACCGTCGCTGCCATCCCGCGACACCTGGAGGACGAAAAGAACAATTCAGAATCATTAGTACATGTTAGGTTGAGAAGATGCGGTCGCCAATTGCTCTCGTTAAAAAATATTGCAAATAGCTCGAAGATGCACTCATTCAATCAACAGTCAACCGGATCTGACCCAGCGAATTAAAAATGATCACTGAAAATTGTAAACTTTTGGGACAATCGACTTTCGAGGTTTGCGAAACAGACGTTATTTTCGTGATTTACATTCAATACGAACGTATTCGATGTGATAAAGTCACGTTAAATCTGTTAATAACAAGCACCGTTTCATTTAAGAGTGACGTTACCAATTCGATCAAATCCTAAACAAAATCAATGTCGAAAATAGAAAAAAGCTATTTAAAAAATAATCTTTTGGAGAATCGCTGGACCGGCGAGATGAGATGAACGAGATCGCAAATTCAACATTTTTAAAATCAATGTCGCTTGCAAAGCCAAAAAATATCCGATGCCGACAATTACAGGCAGCGCCTTAAAATTGTCAAGTATTGGGTCACATGTGAGCACATACTCTGAAAATGTCCATTAGAAAAAAAACTGAAAGTCTTGTAGCTAAAATTGCAAGCGACATTGACTTTGTTAAAGATTTGATTTTTTGCGAAACACACGACATCGATCAGGTGGTATATTGTTCTCTCCGAAGCGCTTGACCGTTGCGCCGGAGGGGACGATCTACCCTCTGTTTTAAAGTTTGATTTTCTCCCTAGACCTTCGACAAAAATATCTAAATTCATTTGTCATTTGCTTTTTTGTTCAATATTAACATCCTTCGAAACGCACAACTCTAAGTCTAGCCTGTCCTAATCTATCTGTTTTAAAACTGCGGTTTTTGTTAAATACTAAAAATATTGTCCCACATAGTTTTGAACCACATAATTGGCGGTACAATAGATTTGTGTCGAAATGTGGTCTCAGGTATCGTGAGGATATTCACGACAACAAGGATCACAGCCGCCGATGATGAGCTTGACTACAGAGGTGGCGGTAGGTGGCGTTGGTGGCACGCACTGTGCGTCGCGCCTCGACAGACCGATTAATTCCGACCGAGATTCGCGGCGGTGGCGAAGAGAAATGACGTTACGCCGACGCAGAACGGGCGGGTTGTGCGATCCTGATTGGTCGCCGCCCCCTGGAGTAACGTTCCAAACACGTGTCTGGCGCGAGCCACCGCCGCCGCCACACGCGCGTCTTAAGATGCTCCGCTCCTGCGGACTAACGACGCTCGCTTTATCACCTTCCGTTTTGCAGTAGGGGTGCGTATTCTTTACGTGTATCTGCCACCATGGTGTCCGCGTCCGAACAATCCAGCAAGCAATCTCGACAATCGTGGGCCTCTTTATTCTATTACCAGATTCAGTTCTGAGGAAGTACCAGGAGCATCAACAAAGAATTCAAAGGTCAATTCGTTTGGATAAATCGATAGATTCTACAGCTTCAGTTGAATATGTGCTGCAACTATGGCAATAGGACAAAAAATTGCCCATCTAATGCAACCGAACCCTGAAATACTGAACTAGCTTTTCTGGAAGTCCATTATGTATTGTGTGATTGCTGTCAAGTGGGGCAGCGATGAAGTTCGTTAACCATTCGCGCTCTGGCCTTGATTAAAACACATTTTTTTATGAATGAATCAAGAGCATATGGAGATAAAAAAATTGGCTGTCACAAAAACGAATGAGTGTTCAACATTGAAGAATGCCCCAAAGTCAGAACCCGCCAGTTAATAATATTCATGACCAAAAAATACGTATGAAAAAATTGAATTGGACATCAGTTGGCAGAAAATATGATTCACAAGGAGTAGGTCGCAGATGGAATTCGTTTGAATGAATGACATCGACAAAATCGCACTGCAGTCCAACAATATAAACGAGTATAATTTAGACATTCACTAACTGAAATATTTCTTATGCATCATAGTTTTTGTTGGCGTTCCAAAGAATCACTCCGTTTATTAGTTTTATTAGATATAGCTAGATAATCGAAGAACTATTCATAAGCATACTGATTTGATAATTTTGTTTGGACTGACGCCTATCGAGCCTACCAGAAAACTATGATATGGTGGGCTGAGCGCCACTTGCGGCGGCAATTACAGCGTGCCGCCACCTAGTGATACATAGAAGCGCCCATAGACCTATGACGATCAAGTTTAAGGAGGATAAAATGCTGTAAATCAGCCTTATCGAAAAATATACTGTGATGAATTTGACGTGACCGGAATTCAAATGGCGCTTTACAAGGAGTAGAGAGCAAGCCGTATGCCAGATATCGACCAAGTGACGTCACGACAAAACGAACTGTTACACGATGACAAGAAATGGATGTTGTCGAAATGGAGAAAAGTGGGAGAATTTTTTTTTACAACACGTTGACGTGCAACATGCAGATGTAACAAGAAAGTTAGAAGAAGAAAAAAACGAAATACAAAGGATCGTCTATTTCCGTTAAAGACGACTGAAGAAGACGTGGAAAATTATGAAATAAAATACAAGGTTTCCTTCTGTCGCGAACGAGGTTCTTAAAAAAAAAAGAAATTGTCGCGACAATCGAAGATGGATCATCGTGTCACACTGAATAGGGCGGAAGTGACGACCCACTTTGGCGCGCGACAGGAACCGGAATTGGCAGACTAAGGGGGAAATTCGTGTGCAAAAAAAGAACGCCTTATCCAATCAATAGGGGGCGCTCGTGAGCGCGGAACGATTAATCATGACGCCAACTGCTCCACTGCATCTTTCTACTCTCTCCGGAAGAGCAGTATGCGTCTCTTTTGTTTATTGAATTAACGAAGCCATCGGAACACGTCGTCGATCAATTAAATGGAAGGCAGACTATCTGGCGTAGGGGGACCGCTAGTATTTCATCATTAAAATTGAGAATCTCTAACCCCCGCCCCTCGATATCGACACCAAGTCGTACTTATGTAAAATACTAAACAAGGCAAACTACTAATCACAACTATGAAACTATTGATTTCTTTTGTAATTTATGTCCTTTTATTTTTCGTTTACGTTTAAGTAAAGTAGTTTTAAATTAGCAGTTTGTGATTAGTAGTAGTAGTAACCACACAAATTTTATTCGTTCCTTTAAAGGTAACCGACGAACATTTATGCAAAGTTTCGTAGAAATATCAGATATAACCCTCTGTAACGAGTCTAGTTTTAATTGATTTTAGAAAAACTCTTACATGTACATAAAAATGTGTATATAAAATGTTGTTATAGCTGATATTTCCATGAAATTTTGCGTAAACGTAACAAATTTAGGAATCTAATAAGTTATTATCTGTGATCTGGTTATTAATTAATATTATGTCTTTGAATTTAAATATTTAAATAAATTAAAATATTTATTCATTTCCTAAGTAAGTAAAAGATTACGTTCTAGCCGCTATACATTGTCACTCATTTCGTAAATAAAATAAAATTCTATAAAATGCTTAGCGATGAGCTCATATATGCCCAGATAGAGCATCAATATCCTATCTGAAACTGAACACTTTTCATCAGCAATTTGCTGTAAAACGTACACTTGCAATTTACTACAAAAGAAAGACCGTCTCATTTTTTAAAAAATCTAGAGCATGAGGAGTTAATTTCATTTGTCACCCCTTGACTCGTCCTCGTCTTATAATAGGCTCTCAGTCGGCCACTCCTTTTGGCACATTTCATCCGATTGCCCCATTTGGCGACCGCGCTGAATCGGGCCGCCGATGGGGGCGCGGCCATCGCCAAGTAGGTCAACCATGGGTCGGGCCCGATGACAACAATAAGTCAGCGTCACGCCGTTCTAGTGTCGATAAGTCGGCATCAGCCATTTTTTCGAGAAGTAGTCTGCCGAATTCAATGAACGTCAGCTGACCGATAATAGCCCCGCCAGGACCGCCTTTGGTCCAATAAAAGTCAGCGCCTGAACAATTTCAACAAATCAGCACCAACCATTTCCATAACTCAGCATCGGGCTCGCTAAACTTCATGCGTTTCTTCTTATTTTTAAAATAGAACTCTTTCGGTACAAGGAGCCAACCAATCAGGTGCAGCAAAACAACATTGCACGCTTGTAATTTGACGAGATCTCACCCCGGGAATTGAACCCGAGACCGTCGCACCCCAAGTCAGTTTTCCTACCAACGGCCCTATGTCGGGACGTTCGATTAGGAGGTTTCTCATAACATAGTGGTTAGCGTGTCGAATTGCTTCTTCCGTGATCGCGGGTTCGATTCCCGACCAAGTTCTTCGGCATTTTTCGAGCGAGAGAAATTCCTACATTCGGAATGATGTAAAGCTATCTAACCCGTACTTGTACGATTTTAGGTACATGTAAAGATAAGACCTTGGTATCAGGTCACCTCTTGGAATTTTTAGGTTGGAAACGCTGATGGACCTCCTTAACATAGCTCAAGAAAGATTACGTCAGACGTCATCTTATACAGGAAGATGTTCATACATGTGAATGACTAAATCGAACGTCTTGAATGATATTAATATACTCATTATCATTACATACTAATTACTATACTCAAATAATCGATCAAAACGATACTCCTTTATATTTCTGTCCGAACGGATGTGGGTTGGGTCATCTATTTGTAAGGATGATCATACTGTTGCATATTCAACTCAAACAGCATAAATTGCATAGGCTTTGACAGCTCAGAAGATATCTAAAAATAGTGAATCGAATATTTATACAGCAGACGTAAAGACCTAGTGGAAATTGCATAAAATTTAATCCGACAATTTATCGCCCCGAATGGCAAATCAACTCGGCGCTATTGGTCGTCGACCCCCAATCCGTTTGTACACTGTACTATACAGTTCATCCGGATGCACGGTTCACAATTACGGATTATGTTCGGAATTTGTTGCTGACTGAAAATGACGAACTGAGAAAACATTTAGAAAGTTCTTTAATAATTGATTTTTAAGAATTAAAAAGCCAACTCGACGCAATCTAGTAGATTGAGAGGCCAACTTGTATTGCGACAGTCCTGGGTTCGATTCTCGTTTATTTATTACTCTGCAACTCCCATAGTGCCGAAACACAGAGTGAAGATACAGAATATCATACAGCACTATTCACTACCATTTGACATAAATAATTTATCTCAAAAGTTAGATTTAGATCTTCGGAGGGCATGTGTGACGACTGACTGGCAAGGGAAACTAATAAAAACGAAGGCCGTCTTGCCCTATCGGCCCTTTACAGTAGATCGTCGAGCAAATGAACAATGAATGATGTTTGTACAGTGGCGGAGAGAATGCAGCACAGCCATACAACTATCTCGGATTCAAAAAACCGCAGACCCAATAGAGCGGGTTGATAGCTCTTAAGCCTCTATGTATACAAACGTCACTTCCCCCAACCAATGCCTTTTAACAATATTCACCCACTGCCTACAACAATACTCGTCCGTACACACACGTCTGCCACATGTAATCTTTTCGATGCTTTATGCAACGTTTTCGTTCATTGAAAACGCCAGAGGTTTCCAAAAATAAGCGCAGCGCCCAGCTGCTTTATTTATATAAGTGAGAATATCTGCTAAATATTTTTTCTCCCCTTAGTAATCGGTAATAAAATAATTGAACGCCAAACCAGACATTATCGTTATAAGTAGCACATATTCTGTAGAGTAATCTGTTAAATTTTGGTTTTACATCAAACTTTAATAAATTATAAATTGGGGACAATTTTGGAATTAATTAATTAGACAATTTGAATTAATTAATTAAAAAATTAATTAATTAGACGATTTGATTTAAATTTGAAATACGTTTTGCCATTTTTATCGTTATTGATGTGATTTTTTAAAAGAAGTTCAATGGCGTTCAGTGACGAGGATCGCACCGTGATATGTTTTTTTTAACGTAAAACGCATATCACATCACGGTGCGATCCTCGTCACTGAGCGCCATTTTTAGAATCGCAAAGCAAAACGATGACGTCACATACACGCACGTGCACCATGGTAATTGAAAAAGGAATGTATTGCCAATAAGTGTGCGAAATTTCATTCGATTCGATTAACGTTTTCCAATTTCAATTGTAAATTAAAAAAGACTCAATTTTTTTTAGTCCACACTGTATGTAGATTGCCTCTACAATCCAGAGAGTGCTTACGTCGTCAAGCGACGAAATAAGACACCGACCTAAGTTCTCGTAGTATCCAGTAAACTAAAAATGAAGTTAAGGACAACCACCACACTTGATCAGTACGACTCGTCGTAGCCCAGTCGGTTTAGCGACTGACTGTGGTTTCGGCGGTCCCGGGTTCGATTCCCGGC
>JAQGBY010002641.1:0-22079 GCA_034698785.1 Mycogona germanica | reverse complement strand
AACAAATAGCTCAGATACAACTGGTCGTTCGACCCCCGCCATAGGCCCCTCTCTTGGGGGCTGCTTGTGGGTATATACTATTGTAATTGTAATTTTAGATCGGCCAAAACAGTGAGAACTTTTCTTCCGTTTTATTGACAAGATTTTTTCATGTCTCAACACAGGTTGGGAGAAGAATTTCTGTCCTCTGTGCAAGCAGAACGGCGAACCAGACGCTAGTTTCCGGTCTCACGGCCTGAAGGACGCCACCGGGATTGTGACCTGCCCTGTCCTGCGAAAATACCAGTGCAGGTATTGCGGGGCGACCGGCGATGTGGCGCACACAGACTCCTACTGCCCGAAGAAGCCGATTGGACGATCAGTGTGCCTGGCGCTGAAATCGACGACGAGACACTCCATGGGATCGCGTTCTAAAAACTATACACGAGTCCAACTTTAAATGGCGATCCCAAACTATACTCGCCCAAAGGAAGACAGTAAGGTGCAAAAAAATAACCTTCAGACACACGCCAATAGCTTAGACATCTCACGTGTACTGCAGCTTTTTCGCCTAAAAGTATTTAAGGCGTACCATTTATTTTGAAGCGAAGATCTCAAAAATTGTCAACTGCGATTGTAAAAATATAGGTACCTCTCTGGACGAGAAACAGAAAAGCGGTGAAGAGGTCGTGGATGGTCAAAAAATTCATGTTTGATTATTTTAGTGAACTCTGAAATTTTATGTCACTGCAAATCTAATTCGTAATCATTTACTGCACCATTGTAGATTAATGATAAAATTACAATATAGATTTTAAATAGTTTTCGATTACAAACTGTACATTTAACGAGAAAGATTTATACGACGTCTGGGTGCTAATAATCAGAATTGGTGGATTCTGGACAGCACCGAATCTATCAATTCTGATTTATATTTAACATTAATCTACAACGATGTAGTAAATGATTATGAATTAGATTTGGAGTGGCACTATCTGATAATTTTTCAAGCACTAAATTTTGTTATCATCCACGACCTCGTCACCACTTTTGTTTCTCATCCAGAGTTACTTATATTAACAATTTTCATCACACCAGTTTTTTGTTTTTGATGCAAACTGTAATGAGAAAGATTTATATCCAATTCTCTGTATGAATTCGGGACAGCACCGAATGAAAGAGGATCATGAGTGGCGGACTCGTCTTTTTATAGTATTTTACTATTTTAATTTGAACTGGTAACTGCGAAAAATCCATGGTTAAGAGTCCCTGTCTCCTCGAAACTATTTCCCGCAATTATAAGTTCAAATTAAAATACTAGTCTGCCACTCGTGTTAGTCTTTCATTTGGTGCAGTTCCAAATTTATCCTTTCTCTAGGTTCACGCAAACTGCGACTCCCAGCTCTTTCAAATTAACAGATTTGCTCAGTCTTACAGAACAAGGAACTAAGATTTTTTAACGTTTAGTCAGTATTTGGGTGTCAACGTACCATCAGATTGTCTTATTAAGTGAATCAATGAAATAAAATAGCATACCCAACTCAAGTTTCAATTGTAAAATCACATTCACGTGTGTTTTAATAAATTTGTCTCAAGAAAATAAGATTTTCATAAAAAATTATATAGGCATTACAACAATTGACCGAAACTCACTGAAACTCATCCAACAAAATTACCTTTTGATCGAATGTACAGTGAATTAATCTCAGGTAAGTTCCATTAAAAACATAGAATTTCAATAACCGCTGTACAAATCATTTTTGCTTTCAGAAGACTAGAACACATGCGAGTCGAGCATTTCTTGTCAAATTGTTCAAAGTCGAGCACAGATAAACGCGAGAAGTAGAGGAAAAACAATTTAAACTAGTTAAAATTCTGCTGTTGGAGGCCAACAGAACTCCTACAGAACGCGATTTCTTTATAGCAAAATAGTCTATATAGTACATGCGTGTAAAAAAAAAACTAGAGCATCACGATTATAATTTACATATGTATTTACTTATGTTATGGCAGTGTGATAATCCCAAATCCATGCAAATGACTTGTCCACAAACCCGCTCAACTAAACCGGGTCTCATTTCGCAGGAACCTAGCGAATTGAAAATTTCACGAACACAAAAAACAGTTGATGTGCGCGCGCACCACACATTAATCCGCACTCTAAAGTCGTGGATGAAACTGAAGTCTTAACGCCAGGCTTCATCTAAAATACGAAATCATTTTATCGAACACCGGGATTTGTTGTAAAGTTCACTTGAACCAAAATCCTCCGAAAAAAATCCTGAGCAAAACATGAGGAAATATCCAAACCAGTTTTCTCCAATTAGATGCATCACTGCTGGAACCCAAGTTATTTGCGAGGATTATGACGTCACGAACACAATTGAACTTTTCCCTATTACCGACGTTTCCTTTCCACGGAAGCTTGTCTTGCTTGTTTACAATGTTTGAGATTTCCACGGATCATCACGAGAAATTAATTCATCTCTGACTTCGCGGGTAAACGGGTAACTGGGAAATCTTTTTCTTTTAACTTCGGCGGAAGGGGTTGCGTCTTCTAATCTGAATGATCCTGAGGGAGCGGAGGATCGCCTGCCGAGCAGTAAAACTTGATCAAGTCGTCGATAGGTGAACATGGTTGGCGGCGTTGGTGTCGTGGATCCAGATAGCCAGTAGCTTTTTAGATACTCCACCTACGACTTCCAGCCGCCCCATGCTTCTGCGACCTGACCCATGAAAAAACTGGAGACGCGGCTGGTTCTCGCGCCGTTCTGGAAGTGTTGCGAGGCAGATCTAACGTAGACCTCGAAAAAAAGTTTGCGTACGCGGCTCAGTCGATCGAGGCGCGTGGGAATCCTCCTGCCCCTACACATGACGAACCAAGAAAGAAACACTTTAGCAGCGACGACAGCACAGCAAACGAAATTCCATTTAGGTGAACAAAACAATGCAAGTATAACATGCACATCCGTTAACGGCATCTTTCAAACGCCCAATTACGTATTCGCTCACTTCCGTAGTTTCGGCTAAAGGCTCGCTCACCCAAAAAAATTAAGAATCACATGAGAAGCTAACTGGGACACGTTCAGTTTAAAGAAAGTCTCCCATTAAAATATCTGACGTTGGGTTATGTTATAACGTTCTAATGAACGTCTCCCGATGAGCAATGCCATAACAAATTTTAACTTCTTTAATCACTAGTGTATATCACTACAGGAGTTTCTGTACCCCACTTGGTGCTTAGGCACTATGCGACTTCGTACCTACGGTTACATCTGCACGAATTTGACTGGGAATTTGGTAATCCCATGGTAAATTTAACTAAACTTTAAGATTATCATCAACTCGTTTATGTATACGATTGTCACAAAAAATAAAGGATAAAAAATGTAACCGAGGCATCGTCTATCTCGTTAGGATATGACTAGATGAGAAATCTGAAG
The DNA here is from genome assembly GCA_034698785.1 of Mycogona germanica. Lineage (NCBI taxonomy): Eukaryota > Metazoa > Arthropoda > Diplopoda > Chordeumatida > Chordeumatidae > Mycogona > Mycogona germanica. The sequence continues at coordinate 18,657 of JAQGBY010002641.1, read as the reverse complement.
TTCTCACACATTTATTGCGATAGCCAATTTATCTGTAAGAGTGCCTCGTAGTAAGATACAGGCGGGGTTTACCGGAGCGCCTCGAGATCATTCTCTAGCATTGAATATGAAGTACAGTAATGAAGATGCAAAATGTGATTTATTTAGTCGTAATACCGGTTGATAACTGGTGATACTGACTGGTAAGAGCATTGGCCGCGTAAGTCTCCGAAAACCACAAAACATCTTTCCAAATTATTAATTTAAAAGAAAATGAGGCCGATGCCTAGCCAAGACGAAAACAGAAATAACCGAGACGTCGAAACTACCACAATTTTCGTTCCTTGGACTTACGTCACAAGAGTTACTTACGAGATGTAGAGAGCGCAACTTACATTCGATCGTGCGAGGCATCCTGGGACGAGGACACCGAATCTCTGGCCGTAATAGCCCCTAATAAACTTCCCGTTCCCGTAACCATTTGCCAGCTAAGACAGAAACGGAAGCATTAGTTAGAATCAACCGTAGCGAATCAGCCTTTGTGAATTCTAAAAAAGTATTTTCTCTATTTTTATTAGAGATGTGGAAGAACCCAATGATTTTCAAACTACTAAAGTTTTGGAAAACAATTTGACATGTTCATTTTACGTCACTTAATCAGTGTCCTGTGGCATAAATATTTATTTTTCATTAGTTTGGTCTCGTCATACTACAAAAAAAAATAACACATCAGCAAATCTCTTATGCCAGCCTAGACCAAAACTACGTACGAAACTAATTAAAATGGTGCCCGTGAATAAAGGTGTCGAGAGGATAACTAGTTTTCCTCGTCGCCAGTGATCGCAGATTCGATACCGGCCGACACCTTCGGAATTTTTCAGGCTATAGAAATTCCTTCACACTCCTTTCGGAATAGAAGAAATGACCCGTACCTGTAAGATATCAGGTAAACGGTACAGATCCCTTTCCTAGGCAGCCTAGGTTAGGCAAAATTTCCAATTCGCCTAGGTGGTTTTTTTTTATTTTTTTATAATCAACTATAGACACAACAGGCGTAACGTTTGTAACTACAGGCGTTTTGTACCACTCATGATGCTCAGGCACTTTGCGAGGGGCACTTCCAGTACCCCCGGATCGAAACTTTCGAGCCCGCGCCGGGAATCGAACCCTGGACCGCCGAGACACGGCCAGTAGCAATACCGACTGGGCTACGACGAGTCGTACAATTGGGTTAACATGTTTTAAGTTGGGTTTTAAGATGTTCAATCAACTGAACCGCCGTAACACTTTATTTTACCCGTGAATAATAATTAATCCGAGCAGACACTAGGAATGGTGGAATCTCCCACCACCCAAACTACTGTTACAATTACAATATGTACCCACAAGCAGCCCCGGAAGGGGCCTTTGGCGGGGGTCAAATGACCAGTTAAGGACAAAGGTGTGGTTGTCCAGGCCATTCCACTGTCGACACACTCTGGGGGAAATAGGAGTTGAAGTACGAGTCACATCTACAATGCAGCTCCTGAACCATTCAAGTATGTCCCGCTCTTCTACACCTAGTAGGTGACGATATCAGCGCCGTACTGTGATAATTGGTACGACTCGTTGTAGCCCAGTTGGTTTAGCGGCTGGCTGTGGTTCGGCGGTCCCGGGTTCGATTCCCGGCGCGGGCTCTAGAAAGTTTCGATCCTGGGGTACTGATTGTTCCCCTCGCATAGTGCCTAAGCACCATGAGGGTTACGTAACACCTGTAGTGTGGTTGACTAGTTAATTCGCAAAAAAAAAAAAAAAAAAACCAAGGTCATATTACCATAGCCTGCCTGCAACAAATTGGCCTGGACTAAATACACACCTTCCTTTAGTTAAAGACATAGCAGAGTCTGGTCGTTGGGAACGGGATGGGCACGGGATGGGGCTAGACGACGGCGGCTTATTATGCATCAACGGTACGACACCTTCTGTTTGTTGAGTTCCAGTCGTAGACGGCCTGCAATAGAACAGAACCACGCAACGTAACTACAGACAATTACGGAAAGTTAACATAACATTCAAATTAACAATATAATAGGAAGAACGTCTGGATTATTTTTAATAAAAATGGGGGTTGTGCCCGGACAGGCCGGACGAAAAAAGGAAAATAGTAAACTATTATTTAAAATAAAAAAATTAATAAGATAACTATGGGAACTGACGCTACAGCCAAGACGATGCCGATTCACATCCACATCTCCTGTGGAAAATTTATAATTACCCAAAGTAGACAACACGGGTTTCACGCACACCACACTGCGATCATCAGCTGTATTTTGGATGATGAAAAATAAATTTGAGAATAAAACTAGAGCGCATCGGAATTGACCGCACGCTTGTGCGACCAAATCCGAAGGCTGCGAAATTACAATAAACGCCGAAAATATAAAGCCACGCAAAACAGGCAAAGGGGGAAGGGGAACAGGTGAAATAGTCATCGAAAACAGCTGGTCAGTTAAATAAGGCATTTCCTTGTAATTTCGCAGCCTTCGGATTTGGTCGCACATACCAGTGCGTGCGGTCAATTTCGAGGTGCTCTAGTTTTATTCTCAAATTTATTTTTCTTCATCCAAAATACAGCTGATGATCGCAGTGGTGTGCATGAAACCGGTACTGTACTTTGGGTAATTATAAATTTTCCACGGGAGACGTGGATGTGGTAAATTTGTAGTTGTGAATAGTCATAGTCTCATCTGTAGCGTCAGTTCCCACGGTTTTCTTGTTTTTTAATTTTATTTTAAATAGTTTACCATTATTATATTAGAAGTCATCGGCAACTCTCGTTCGTCTTTTTTCGTCCGGCCTGTCCCGGGCACAACCCCCATTTTTATTGAACGTTCTTCCTATACCATGCTGTGGCGGATTTAAGGGTAAAAAGGGGATGCCTGTATCTGCCTGCATGTCATTTATTGTTATTCAAATGTTAGTTTATTTGTAACAACGCTTACCGGTCACAAGAATTAGGACGATGCTGTGATTCGGGAGAGCAGCCGAGAGCGTCAAACACCAACGACGAACTATCTTGGCTACCACTGCTGTTCCGACTACTGTTGTTGTCACCCTGAGAAGCTACCGAAAAGAAAGAGGACGGGTCTTCAGCCATTAAGGAAGTCCAGTTCCCACGTCTCATTTAGTGGATGCGACCAACACCGAAGTCAACTCACAAACTTCTATACTGTTAAGACAACGCCGACTAGTTAAGACATTTGATGCCACACGAACTGTAGCAGATTGTTTAGAGAATAAGTCCTTCATCTAGCTTTTCGACTATGTACTTAAAATCTGAATTCGCAACAGATTAGGACGTCAATATAAAATTTGCTTACAAAGGAACGAGTCGTCTAAGTCATCTGCCGGTCGAGGGGACTTTATCTTATTCTTCTTGATTGAGTACTCTTCGTTGGTGATGAATTTCAGAAAGTCAAAACAGAAATACAAAATCTGGAAAACAAAACAATTAACATTTTATTCAGTCTACTTTTTCAAATTTCAAATCTGCGCATTAAAACAACTTATTTGAAATTACCTCTTCGCCCTTTAAGATTCTGTCCGGAAGATCATGACTGGACAGAAAAAAGGAAATCATTAAACAAAAGACCACAAGTCGCTGCACTTTCTGGTTGCAAACCAGAATCGCTATGTAAACGCGCTGAACCGATAATTAGGGTTTCGTAGTGCTCACTAGCCTAAATCACCCAGCGCATATGGTAAGTTTGGCATCTATTGAGCAACTATGTACAGAAAAATACCATATCTTTACAGAAAACATACCTCAATGGCCAAATGTCTTGCAAAATGTGTCTCACCTGAATAGGAACCAATCATAACCAAGGGTCAGGTAGAGAATCTCTATGGGTTCCAGCGATTTGTGGATTAGTCCATCGGCCCACAAGGACAGTCTTAGAAGAGATATAAACAGGGGCGTTCGGTCCCAGCCGGAAATGCAGTGCACCAGCAGACCCCCATCGCCTAATTAAAAATAACCCAAATCATTAAGAGGAAAATGCCAGACTGGTCGATACGACTTAAGCCCAGTCGGTATTGCGACTGGCTCGGCGGCCCCGGGTTCGATTCCCGGCGCAGGCTCTTAAAATTTCGATCCCCCATAGTGCCCTCGCATAGTGCTTAAGCACCATGAGGGTTACAGAATGCCTGTAGTGCGGTTGAAAAGTCATTGTTGCAGCTACATGGCGTCTTGCTTACTGTTTGCTAGATAACTGAGCAAAAGTTTTAAGTAGTTCCTCGTCAGAGTAATCAAGTCCCACTCCTGCAAAGAGAACAAACGCAACAGTTGAGTTTTAAATTTGAACAGAAATTTGGATTTTGCCAAATTGTAAGACATTTCGCAGCTCAGTAAGTAGACTACGTCCGCGTTGATCTAGTTTGTCTGCTCTGTACTTGGCGCGTTTAACAATAATTCAAATCACAAGTTCATAATTTGTTTCTAGTTCCAATGTCTTTCCACCTATTTTGTTTAGTTAAGTTTCTCCAGTGCGTTTTGGTCGCCCTAACAAAACCAAAGATAGTTTCCCCCAATCACTTTGCTACACCTGTACTAACCAATTTTCTAAAGCTACCAAAAGTTAAAAATACCTCATGCAGGGAAAATATTATTCAAACCAATTTTCAGATTTCACAAACCAAGGATAATATTACCCCAGAATGTTTTCAGTTGTCACGAAACACTGAATGAAGTGTTTGAGGTAACACGCCCCCGAGTGCGGGTGCTTAGTGGCTCAAAGGTATATGCAGCGATGCGGCCTTGATCGTTCGGGAATGTTCTCGGACGCTCAGGCACCGCGACATAGTTATGATTTCATTGCATTAGTTTGCTAAGTCTTGTGTTTTTGTCAAGTAGTATTGTTTAACCAGCACCACTTGTAATTCGACTACAGTTGGAATTAAAAAGTCGCGGTTCTGTTTAACTTCGCTTCTGGTTTTCTTTGCTAATCAATTCCCTAGATTAGCTTAAGTCTAGCAGAAGCTTAATTGCACTCTGCCACCTTGGATTTACTGCACACTCTGGGCACTCTTCCCAAAGTATTCATGAAAGTGACATTTTCACAAATACAAATTACAATTAGTATTCACGGACTCCTTCCATGCTATTATAATTATTCGCTCAAAGTAACACAACCTGCATGTTCACCTTATACAATTGCCAATCTATTCTAACGCGATTTGACAACTCATCGATGGGTATGTCCAGGTTGGCGTCGACAAAACCCTGACTCCAATCGAAGATCAAGCCTGTACCACAGAAAGTGTTCTTGCTGTAATCAGTGAAGAACTCGCACCCTGATCGCAAAAAAAAAAAAAAATTCATTACCTGGAAAATATCAAAAAAAACCAAAAAACTGCTTGAGGCCAAAGTTAGAAATTACCTGGATATGGCATCGATAAAATTTTGAAGTCTGAATACCGTTGCTCCTTGTCAATCTTCTCCGACGAGGTAACACTGGAAATTCATGAAAATTTGTTCAAATAAGTCACTACGGTCATTTGCGTTGCATCAACTGCAGTGAAACATTTATAGCACCACGTCCAATAAACCGCACGGTCTACTGTCCGAGTAGCCTATGACCCTCATCGAGCGTACATCATTTTATAATTATAAAAAATTTCACGAGCGCCGGTATTCTAACCCGGAATCTCTGCAATACCTGAAAATTGATCCGAATACAAATCCCTAAAATAATATGGCATACACCAGAATGGAATTAACTCCAGACAAACTCAAGTTCCAATTTCCTTCTAAGCGGGAAGGAATGATCAGTTAGGCGTTGCAAAAGAAAAAATGGCGGCGCTTTCAATCTCCGACACAACCATAGTAAGATAAAATTATCTAATTTGGTGTTCTGTAACTGTAGAAAATGGGAAGCTTGCAAGAGCTTCATGTCTTACTTACTAAAATCCATACTTTACTTTTTTGTTCTCAACCATCAGATCACAGATGCTAGATACCCTGTAAGTCTTGAGCAGTTCTTTGTCTTTCGTTCTCATCACGTCATAGATCAAACTTTGACTAAAAAATAACGAAGGTGAGGGTTTAAAACCGGATAATTTTGCATATCAAAGCACTAAAAAAAATGAGTGGAACTAGAACTTTGAATACTCGCCTCTCTGGTAATTTCACACTATTTTCGCTGGTTTCTTCTTTTTCTGGACTTTTAGGCTTGGGGTTGTCTGCTGTCAAACCTAGAACGGGGACAAGTTCCGAATTATTTGCGTCCAAAGCATTTCAACTAGTATACCCAAGTTAAGGAATTAATTTTTTAAACTTCTATTCATTTATGTGCGATTATTATTTATAGGATATCGCATTAACTTGGGTCATGACTGAATATTTAAAAAGAAACTAAATGCGAAATGTTTAAAAGGCTTGTGTGGATTTGCCAGTTTCATTTTACGACTAACCCTCCACACAAACTGACCAGACAAAATCGCCCGATTAGAGAAAGATTATATTGAATTACTTTTAATTCCAACAGCTTGGCTATATTATCTATACGGTAACTTAACATTTTTGAACGGTTTGTTATTTTTTTCTTAGCCGAGATAACGAATTTTACGTTTGGTCAGTGGTTTAGAATGCTGAATGATAAAGAGGGTGTGCGAGGAGTGTCCCAATTTCGAATAATTCTCTCGAAAATTTCGAATCCAGTATACTGGACGTGCCCAAGCACTATGAGGGGTACAAGATTTAGTAGATTGGTTAAAAAATGATAGATAATGACGGGATTACAAATTCACTCCCCTCCCCAAATATAAGTTGGGATAGAAAGGCGAGAAAAAAAAAAAATTAACCTAGAAGTTGACAGCATTCAAAAAAAGCATCCTTAAATTTTCGTCCGTACATTTCGTGACCACACGACAGAGTAGCCGACCGACAAATATTCTGAAGCGAGAAAAAAAGTCCAGTGATTAAAGACTACTAATAAGAAAACTGGGCAGGCAATCAACATTTGTGTCACAACAACAATTATTGGCAAACATTAAATTTAGTCCGCAACAAGTTACGAAACTTTACTGTGGCGCCATCTCCACATAGAATTTTTTTTCTAGTTTTGTCAATGTTTCGTATAGTCAAGTAAAGGAACAACTATACGAGTTTCATAATTATCGTAGTTCTCTTTACAGATGGCATTGACTGTAAACTAGTTTTTGGTGGGCGCCTCCGGAGTCCTAAAAATCGCCAAAAATAGTGAGATTAAATTAAGCCAAACTTTATTTTTATTACATCTACGTCTAGGCGTACAGAGCGTTGCATTTACGATCGAATACGAGCGATTCAGAGAGCCGCCATAGGCCCCTCTCTTGGGGGCTGCTTGCGGGTAAAATTTGTAATTGTAATTTACGATAAACAGCATCGACTGAAACGAACAAAAAAAAAAAAAAAAACACTTACCCTTCCTTCAAGCAGAATCACCGGCACAGGAAATCTGGTACGACATCTAGCGAACCGCGCCTTGTAGCACTGGTCATGAATTTTTTTAATATCGTATAGGCTTTCATAAGGGGAATCTTCACAGCTTTCACTAAAAAAATCAAAATTATTTTTTAGAATTTCTTTTGCTGGGCGACTGACAAAACTGAGTTTTATTATGGCCAACATAATAGAAACAGAAAATTAGTCAGGTGTAGCACTTTAAGCGTGTCGTTGATTTAACGATACATACCGACACCCCACCGACCAATTTTTAATTCTCTTTTATGAAATAAAAATCTGGCCCTACCAGTGGTATGCTGAATGGTTAACCCAAGTATACTCTGGCTTGTCTGTTAAAGGGTTAAGGGAATCTGGGTTAAGGAAAGTTAAGTGAATTAAAAAAGTCAACCACAATTTTAAGCAACTTTCATGATATTCTGAAAATAGTTTATAATTTTGCACCATGTAATTTTATATTAACCAACGCTAACATAAACACAAGGCCACAAACGTAAAAGCAGAATTTCAACCTATGGATGATTAATATTAATCTTATTGTCAAATGGTAAATTGATAATTGAACCTGCAAAAATATTCACAGAATCTGAGAACTGTAGCAATTCAGTTATAACTTTTTAAATTCACTGTAGTAATATCACTACAGCCGTTTCTGTACATCTCATTTTGCTAAGGCACTATGAGAGGCACATTTTCACCAGTACCCCGGGATCAAATAAGAGCTCCCGCCGGGAATCTAATCCAGGACCGCCGAGCAAGTCAGTCGCTATATATACCAACTCGGTTACGACGAATCTTAATTAGATTTTTATTAAGCAAGATGACTAGTCAATGTCAAGCGATTTCATTTACCTTTTCTGGGACGGAGAGGCGGCGGCGGCCTGCGCGGGTTTGTTGGTGGGATGCGTCTTCTCGTATTCTAGCACCACCATCTTAGGCGGATAGGTTCCGCAAAATATGCCTCCAGGATTGTCAATCAACTATCGAAAGATTAGAACCAAACTTTTAAAATCTATTGGTCACCCGCACAAACTAGTCGGCACCTTAAGTAGGCGCAACTTTAGAAACATACTCACGAAATAGTGATAGTCTCTCCCGAATAACGCTAGGCACCGCTGCAAGATTTCAGCCGACTAAAATGAAACAAATTTTATATCAAACACAACAACCCAAAAACACTGATGCAACCAAACACATTTTTTATTACCAATTCGGGTGAATGTGTTCAAATGAAATTTTTCAAGGTCCTTCACATTCAGTGATTAAATAAAAAACTAATGAGATGACAGCATTGTTAGTTCACGAATTATTTTTTATAGGATAACACGAAAATGAGGGAGATTGTTGCACACAATCAGAGACCGGTAACGAGAGAAAGTTATAAATTTAATATTGCGCTTCTGATATTACAATGTGTCGTGACCAGCCCTTGATGAAAAAAGGAAATTTCGAAAGCTTAGCTCGGGCTCAATCTTGTTTTTTCCGGACACTACGCTCTCACCCCTGTGATTTGAACGTTTATTCCACTCTTATTACTACCTGTTCTCGTCATAATTATATATTACAGTTTCGCGTTTGTAATTGTAATATCAGAAGCGCAATAATAAATCTATTGAACTTACTCTAGTTACCGGTCTCCGATTGTGTCAAACAATCCCCCTCATTTTCGTGATTGCCAGTTCAGTTTTAACAGCCAATTTGTAGGCATCCCATTTTAATACACGAATCTCCAAAAATATCAATCACATAAAATATCTTCCAATAATGTAACTCAGGCGATATACTTTCAAAATCACTAAAAAATTACTACAGATCTATCACTAGTGCAGCAATTTGAAAATAATGTTAAGTTGGCAAATAGCGAGGTCTAAGATTATACCCAGCGACTCTTTAGTTAGTAGTCCCGACGTGGCGCAGTTGGTTAAGCGACCGACTGTGGTTCGGCGGTCCCGGGTTCGATTCCCGGCGCGGCTCTGGCCGGGGTACTGGTGAAAATGTGCCTCTCACAAGGTGCCTAAGCACTGAGAGGGGTACAGATTCTTCCTGTTGTGATCAGTCACTTCAGTGAAATCATCATCATCAATTAGAACATAAGTTTCAGATTTGTTAAGATATAAAGTTTAAAATTTATTCGGTGGTCATTTTGGGATCATCCTATCAATGCTCAGGTGTTGCAGTGTAAAAATCTCATTCAATCTCACTATAGGCCCGGGAAACATTGAGAACCAGTCAGTGCGGCGTACTTCGCGGAAATTATGGGCAAATTACCGAATAAAACTAACCGCTAGACACAGACAGGTGCACCATGATTGAAAAATGCCCAAGGTTAATTTTGAATTTATTGTTACGGAGCAACACTGCAGAACGTGTACACGCAACTGGAGCAGCATTGTTGCTACATAAGAGAATTCATATTTTCTATGCATGTTTGATTAGCAAGGCCAGCCATCTGCGATATGTTTTGTCACCGGCGGCGAAACTCTGAAATGAATTTAGACGAGATCTGAACATTGCTGCTACTTCTAGTCAAGGAATACAAAAAATATTAGTATTTTGAACCTGGCGTCAAAGTATAATATTGAAACACCAAATTGGGCGAAACATTTTTTTAAAATTAAATGAAAGGGAAATAAACATTTTTTAAGTTTCCCCACCTATGATTCCCATTAAGAGAACTTTATTAAGAGGTCAATCAACTACCGGCATCTAAAATTAAAAATAATTCAGTAAACTGCCATTTCGTAACCGTCTAGAATGTTAAATGACTGAATGTCTTTCGCATTTTTGCGTCGCTCTGGATTTTCTGCTCTACACCAAAATCATTTTTTGCTTACAAATTCATGAAGAATCATAAACAGTTTCGAACCGGCAATCCAGGGATCAGTGGTTCAATCCCCGTCTCATCGAACCTCTGAATTTTTCGCAATTACCAGTTCAAATTAAAATAGTAATACATTGTAAAAAGAGTACGCCACTCTGTTAGTCTTTTCATTCGGTGCTGTCCCGATTCCACCATTTCTGATTGTCACCCAGACGTCCTAAAGATCTTTCTCATGTAAAAAGTAGTTTAAATTATTTTATTGATGGAGCCTCTGCCAGGTCGTCGTCCGTTTTCCATGGCTTTGTCCCGCGTTTGTTCTCATTAAATAACCTTTTTCTCAAATTCCTGAACTCTTTACTACATAACATTTTAAACAACCTTTAACTACATTTGTGCACAAAAGAACATCCGATTTTGTTGCCCATTATATAGATTTGTTGCAATATCTAACCAAATATCTAAACCATTCTCCCCTCCACGGAACTAAGCTAATTGGGCAACCTTTACACAAATTATACGATATTATCGAAAAATAATTTAGCTGCTCACAGAAACTGCTACACAAACTAGAAAATTAGAAACTAGGATATTTTACGAATCCGTTCCTCTAAAGTACAGTGCTGGCAGAAATTTATTCATACTTTTATTATTCATATTTTTATCTTTAATCGAATTTTGTTGAATATCTAAAAATTATTTGAATTAAGGGGCAAGAGTTTTAAGAATAACTTTGTTCGTGCACTCATTCTGCAAATACTATTCCCCGGAAACTCAACGACTTAAGTTACTCATTTTAAATTTATTTAATATATGAACGCCCAATATAAAATTATACAATCCAGATTCAAACATAAAGGAACTTGTCATAGGATAAACAATTTTCTCACGTTTAATAAAAAATACCTTTTTAATGAGGCAAATACTAATAAAGCGCAACAAACCCAATCTACGGTATATTAATTACCATGCCACATTCGGCGCTTGGCTGGAAGGCACTTTTACTGAAGTGTTTCAGCAACGCATTCAGGGACTCAACGGTCACCAGATCCCCGACTGCGCCGGCATCACAGTTGTTGTCCATATCGAGGTCCCGCAGGTTATCGCACAAAGTCTCTTCCGGTCCGTCTGCTTCCTCCTCGAAGCTCACATTCAATTGAAAATCAAAACTGTCACAGCTTTCGCCGCCACACGACTCGTATCGCGGCCGCCACGTGCTTCTGATGACGGTGGGCGGGGCCTCGCTCAACGTGGACATAGTCCGCGGACATGCCATTGGTCGACGAGATCAGACCGTGACGTGACGTCAGCAGCTGACGAGCCCTCGCGTTCCGTGCTTCTAAGCTCCTCCTACTCTCAACGACAGCGACGGACGCAGTGATGCCAGTCAACGACCGACAGCGGAATTTCCCTACGGAGGCGTCGATTTCGATTTTAAAAATATTGATTTCATCGGTGGGCCCCACAAATTCCAGGGTTCGTCGTCGGGAACTGGAAGATCTTCACCAACTGGTCGTGCGTGTACGATGAAGAGAATGGGCCGGGTTGCCATCGGCATGAGCGGCGGAGTGGACAGCAGTGTGGCGGCTTACCTGCTGCGCAAAAAAGGTAAACGGGATTTGCCACAAAGAGTTGGAACGAGCGCAATCATGCCCCCACGCGTGGACGCCTAAAGCTATAGAACAGACGACAGACAAAAATATAAGACAACGCAAATTAGGGAAAATGTTATCTTGCAAAATTCGCGTGTCCAAGCGATCCAAACAAACGCACCACAAGGAAATTACTAACCCATGAGGCATTTTTATCCTAACAAATTAACCAGAGTGGCGAAGGTCAAATTTCCGGGAACACGTGGTTCCGCACCCTGCTCTCGAAACAGTGACTCAAGGTTGATTTCATTCGGGTACTTTGAGCTGGAATCGGGCCCAGGAAATGTTGTACTAAAATTTGGTAATCTAGTTTCCTCCCCTTTCGGCCAAGGCTAAATAACGTTTCGATAACAAGACAGGCCTAGCCTAGACATATAAAACACAATTTATCACCTGATTTCCCCCGCCATAGGCCCCACCCGGGGCTGCTTGTGGGTATATATTGTAATTTCCAGATCAGTCAAGTAAGAACTTTTACCGATACCCCATTTTCCATACTTTGCAACAATTTTACTTGTAAGTGAAGGCCAGCAGCATGAAATTTGTCCTAGGCAGCTGCACTAGACATTTAACTGGTTCTGCAGGATTTTTGTTAAGCCTCGAGGCCTTTGGGATAACCTTGTCTGTTTCACTGGCTCCCAACATTAGGGCAGTAAACGGCACAATCTACGGTGAGCTCAAAAATAAAAGGTTAGGGTCTCCTTACTGGGTGCAAAGGGCCTGTGTGCCACGTCATCACCTAAAAATGCCTCTTTATCCCCGCCAAAAAAAGGTCCATGCAAAAAAGTAGCCAAACTATTGTTTCTTTACCCAATTCCTAGCCTGAAACTGGAACGGATCGAACCGCGGACACTTCGAAGCACTTCACATTCGTTCGTTCAATATAGTTGGCCATGTATTAGAGGTCATTTCGGGTGATTTTTGTATCGGATTTCAAAGAACACTCAAACGGCAAAATAGGCCTCGTGACAAAAACCAAGATGGCGGCGTCGTGACGTGTTGCCAAGGCTGTCGCTCAACCGTATATTCATGTCCCCAACGACCACGCTGTCGGAATGGCTACCGAAATGGCGGGAATTTCAAATTTGGTCTTTTATTTTGTTTTTAATCTGTATCGTCGATTAAGTTCGTAACAAAAAATATAGGAGGATTGCTTGGACCGCAATCGAGAGTCGACAAGATCGTCGATAAACAAACGTTTACTTCTGATCTTCATAAATAATTTAAGAAAATGTAGATTGTAGAGCTGCCGACTCTCGATTGCGGTCCAAGCAATCAATCATCCTATATTTGTTGTTATTACTACCATCGGCTGCATAGTTCATCATGCCCAAATACCGAAATGGCGGGAATTTCAAATTTGTTTTTAGGATTCGAGGTGGTTGGCGTCTTCATGCGAAATTGGGATCACCCTGACGAAGTGGGAGAATGTTCGGCGGATAAAGAATTGGAGGACGCGTCGTTTGTGTGCAAGAGAATTGGAATTCCATTGCAGGAAGTGAATTTTGTGAAACAATATTGGACATTTGTTTTCAGGTGCCTTAACATGTTTTTATATTTCCGAAGTGGTTTCACTGTTCGAATCTCAGCATCTCCCAAAATTCGTTAACCAATATTTACTTAATTTTACTTCAGGACATGCATGCGTGTAGTTTTCAAACTGCAGAGCGATGGACAGATGATTTTGGAATAATCCAACGATTTTAATAACGTGAACGCCACAAAATAACAGCGTTTCGCAGTTTATGGTTTCATCAAAATTCGACAGCCAGTGCACTTAAGATTGTTTTTCAATCATGTGCCAAATATTTATAAAGATTCATTTAAACCGGATGATTTTGGTCGCAAGCTAGGGGATATTCTCCTGTCTCGTGAACTACTCGAATTTGTTATTTTTTATTTCTCGTGGTTCACGTGGCCACGGGGAAAAAAAATTCGTGTAGTTCACGCGACGGAGAAGATCGCCTCGCATGCGACCAAGATCCTTCGGTTTAAATGACGCTTATTGTTCTTACCAAGATTGAAGAGCATAAATTTACAGATTGATCAAAATGGTAATAAATTTGCTGTTTTCAGAAACATCGTTTTCTTCGATTCGATTCGATTCGATTCTGAAAAAACTATTTTTGAACTTTCACAATTCACGCATCATTTTCAACTCATCCTTTTTCGTAAAATAAAATAAGGGGGGTGGAAGTCGATGGAATAGTAATACAGAATATGAGGAATACACTCTAAGGAAACTCTTTTATTTAGCATTTCCTTTTTGATTTCTATTCTTTTCGCTTTAGTCTAAATGTACCGATGCCCGATCCCTGGCAACAACAATAATTTTCACAAATAATAATCCGAAATCCTCGATATTCAGAAATGGAATATTAATTAAAATTTATTGCGTCACTAGTTTGCTACTACTCGCATTTCCTATTTCACTGAGTCTGAGACGCTCTATCTACTCCATTGCACCTTTCATCATCCGACACTTTAGCGAACTAATGAAAGACTACGAAGACGGACTAACGCCGAATCCGGATATCCTGTGTAACCGTCACATCAAATTTGACGCCTTCTACCAGCACTGCATTGAGCGGCTTGGCATGGATGCCATCGCCATGGGACACTACGCCCGAACCAGCTTCGGTCCCTACTTGGAACATTACGTGCCCCACACCCGCGTCCATTTGATGAAGGCTGAAGACGCCTCCAAAGATCAGACCTTCTTCCTGTCCAGGGCGCCCCAGGCGGCGTTGAGCCGATGCGCGTTCCCACTGGGACCGCTGCTCAAGACGGAAGTGAGGAACATTGCCGAGAAAATCAACTTGGAGCACGTGGCCACCAAACGAGACAGCACTGGAATATGTTTCGTGGGCAAAAGAAACTTCCCAGAGTTCATTAACCAAGTATGTCAATCTCGATTCAATTTACCGACCCGAACCAACACTCGTCGAATTGATTCGTCGTAGCCCAGTTGGTTTAGCGACTGACTGTGGCTCGGCAGTCCCGGGTTCGTTTCCCGGCGTGGGCTCTCGAAAATGTCGATCCCGGGGTACGTAACACCTGTAGTGCGGTTGACTACATACAGTTGATTGGTTATTTTAAAAAAAACACAAAAATATTTAACAAATATATATATATATATATGTATTTAAAATTAACCTTAAATATCGAATTACAATATTCTCGCATTTGAATTACTTGATCACTGTGTGGCGTTGTTATAATCATTAATGTGAGTGCTTAAAGTTTTTAAGATATAAAATCTGCGAGTCTAGAATTGGCTACGAAAAACGAGTTTCATTTCAGCATGCAATAATCTTAATCTTGCTCTCATTTCCTAAAGTACTTGGAACCAACGCCAGGAAATTTTATCGATATCGATAAAGGGGAAATAGTAGGAAGGCACAATGGTAAGTCACGAAAGAAAAGTCGAACTCGAGTACAAATATGAACTGATTTTGTTCAAATGTGTAAAGTTTGAGTACAAAAATGACCATGTTAGTTAAGAAATTACTTAAGATGGCAACTCGGGAAACGTTACTGAATGTATTATATGCCGTCAAGTCGTTTCCGATCTCTGGTGAGTTAGTGACGCTGTAGATAAAGGCTCCAATGTAGTACATCCATGTAAAATCTATCTAAAATACAACATTTATCAGAATTTTTAAAATATGCTTGAAAAAGACAGCCGAGAGTAATGTATAAACCTACAATTGCAATATGTACGCGTCCACATGCAATATCTCCGGGAGAAAAAATATTACAACTGGTAAAAGTGCATTCTCTTTTCCTCCCGCTTTCATATAGGTATTCATCAATGGACGATAGGCCAAAGGTGTCATATTGGTGGACTGTCAACTGCCTATTTCGTGGCTAGAAAGGAGCAAAAAAATCAAATCATTTACGTGGTAAGAGCACACAATTACATACAAATGAATATTTAAAATAACACAAATTATTTTGAAAATAGTCACCTTTACTCACATAGCTTAATAAAAACCACGATCAGCTTAGCAGCGAAGCTATCGTTTGATATCAATCTTTCAAATCATCGATCAATTCAAAATCAACAAGTTTTAACGAGAATATATTTTTCGCAATCATCCGTTCAAATTAAATAATACTAAAATATTATAAAATCGAGTACGCCACTCGGTTCGTCTTTTCATTCGGTGCTGTCCCGAATCCACCATTTCTGATAAGTTCTAACGAGCCCACATTATCACAATGAGAAATTGAAATTAATTATCTACACCATCTAAAACGTATTTGGTCAAAAAGGAAATAATAAACACTTACAATTTATCAATTTAGGCATCAGGAACCAATCACCCAGCTCTGCACGCACATTCGATGGTGACCAAAGATAACTCCTGGATCCTGGAATCTCCGCCGCCAGAGTTGACACAGAACGGAACCATGGAATGCGATTTTCGTTTTCAGAATGTGATGCCCTTGGTGCCTTGCCGGATTTCCAGAATGACTAACGAAGCACTGCAAGTGAATCTGTTGGACGGACCTCTCAGGGCCCTCACGCCTGGTCAAGTAAGAATTAAAAAAAGCTCAATCCGTGTGGCCGAGCATTTTTTGCAGGTGAGTGTTGAAGCACTTTCCGTAGCAGACTCTCATTAAAAACATATCACAGCCTAACCTACTCTGTACAACCCGATTAACGGCAGAACCAACAAGTTGTGTTCCGTTAATAACTTAATTACATGAAGCTAAACTTACACTGTAACTGGACAACTCGTTTTTCTAATTACAGTATGGAGTATTTTATAAAAACGACGAGTGCATCGGAAGCGGAAGAATACACAGTATCTTATCAAAGTATGGAATTTTCTCAAGTTGACAGCGCCAATTTGATCACAGGATTAGTTGTAATTGTAAAAAAAATCGAAACTCAAAAGCCACCGATAATCTAGGTAAATTACCAACGTGTTTTACGATAACAGGTCAACATGCTGCAGCATTCTTCATATCCAAAACACTGTATACAAATAAAAATTATTCAAAATTACTTTCACTTCCTGTGTTTCTTGCATATCGTCAAAAAATTGGTTGATGCATTCCTGGAATGAATGTTCGCGCGAGATATTGTAGCACCGTAATTACTTTGCACCCTAACTGGCGCTTTACCGGAATTTTGTATTTCTTTAAGTGACACGGTTAGAAGTAGAAAAACAAAAAGATGCAAGTAGATAACTGACTAATCGACTTCTCTTTTAAATCAACTGAACTGGCAAGTTTGAACTAGTTTTTTGAATTTTTACATTTTATTACATTCACGCTCAATAAATGCGGTCACATTGGGCACAAGTTTATGCGAAACGTACATTTCGGTAATATTTACATAATCATCTACTAAAAATGATTAGCGGGGGAGAAACAAAAACAGAAGAGAAAAAAAAAATAAGGAAATATGTTTGGGCCACTCCTGAGTTAATTCGGAATTCACTGCCAGATATCAAAACGTTTGCACACCAAATACAATTAGTCGAGACATTAATTACTTTGTTAAAATAATTCGCATGTGCCGAACTTGCACATTTTAAAAATCAAGTTTCCACTACAAGGTCTTAACATGCATTTTTTTTAAATTAATTTTCGGCCCCACCGCATCAGATCCCCGATCTCATGCATCCTAAAGTGATTGACCTGGTATGGTATTTTGTTGTTGCTAAGTCGAACTATTCTGCTTTAAGGAAGTTAATTTTATCGTACCTTTAGAATGATATTCAACAATGTTATTACCTACCAATCTACTCGTACATACGTAGCTATACATTCGACTATTAAAAGTTATCTCAAATCTATAATCGTGTTCACAATTAGATGCCACGTCCAAAATTACAGAGATGCTCCAACACGACATTGATATAATAAAACAGTGGAACGAACATCTTCACCCATCAGAAACACCTTTAAATAATTTGCGATAAACCAGTAAAACGCGAATTCATATTTAGAAAAATGCCCGTGAGTATCTAACAAAACTAAGCAGCAGTTAATATATCCGGATGAATTAAAAATTAAATGAAAAATTAAAACTTGCAAATCAAAATGAGTTCTCATAATGTATTTTCTTATGTACACACATGCGTTAATATTTATATAAATGGTACGATGTTATTTCTTTTTAAAGATTTCAGATTTTAAAAGATAATCTCGAAAGCTAAACATCTTACACAAGCTTCGATATAGAGTGCTATTTACATATGGAGGTGGCAGTGAAAATACTTTTCGAAGCTTATATTTTTAAAGTTAAAATGAAGGAAGGCCCTCAAAAATATCATCCGACCAGAGATTACCAAATACACAGGTTAGAATTATGAAGACAAACGTGGCAATACATATATGAACATAACCGAGAATCGGAATCAAGTTTATATTGGGGGAAGTCGATCCCCCAGAAACACTTTCACTAAGGAAAAGGGACCGTTCCAATTCCAAATTGGTTTAGAATAAAAATGTTCATGAGGATGATGCGTCCTCATTTACTAAAAATGAAAATGGCGAAGCGATTTGATGCAGGGTGCTAAAATCTCACTGGACCACAAGTGAGCACCAGATTACGTTTTAAAAGCTTTAAATCCTATATTATAAAACTGAAGTTGGGATTTTCGTTTCCAGAGACTTTTTGCCGAACGGCTCAATGAACATACCGTAAGTACACCATCATAATTCGCTAGCGACGGATCTCAATTTTCAATAAAACATAATAAAACTAG
>JAQGBY010002640.1:0-22082 GCA_034698785.1 Mycogona germanica | reverse complement strand
AAAAGTTAATCCGAGAGGGGGACTGGGAGGTCGAGCACATGTGGTCAAATAGTCATAGGGCAAGTCCATTACCGCTTATGTGGCTTACTGCAACTTTTTGCTCCTCTTTGACTGACGATTGTTGCAGGAAACATTCCTGAAAATAATTGAAATTCAATAATTTATTTAATTACTGGAAACGATAAACTTATTTGAACAGAAAGTGTATTTTGATGTTTGAAACCACAAACGATTTGAAGCAGTCGATTATTCTATCCCATTAACATGATTATGCATGCACGTCAGCGTGGGATTAAACCGCGAAGTACCAATTCATAGTGCGCCCTCTCGTGGCCCGGTGTCCGCCGGATATCCGGAAGAGTCACGCGCATGCGCACTCGACGCACCATTAATACTTGTACGATGATGGAGTGGGGGAGAGAGGGGAGACTTGAGAGTTGGTGAGTTGCACGGAAAAATGATTACCTGCGCATTGGTATTGAGTATATGTGTGTGTGTACACATAACGCATATCTAGCAATTATCGAGAAAAATATGGCCATTATCAATCATATCCGTGACTGACAACTCTCGATAAAGATGCGCAATTTTTTGGGATGTTCCGCAGCGCTGGAGGGGTGGAGAGGCAAGCAGACGGTCAAATTGACGTCTCTAGATGGGCAGAATATGAGGATGAGGTTTTGGTGTGTCGCTGTCTCTGTCCTCCCGAGTCCTGAAATCAAGAAATGTGGCAAATAAAATTCCCTACGAAACGAAGAAGAAAAAATAAATACATTTCTTGATTTCGAAGAGATATGTGTATTGCCATCACTTGTATCCGATAATCTCATAAGAGGTTCCAAAGAATATTATTTGCTAGCGAAATTTTATTTCTTCTGGTTCGTCCAGTGATCCTACGTACTTAAAGTGAATTTGGAATCGAATATTTGATATTCTGTTTTACTTCTTCTAAGTGCTCCTTCAAGTAATGTTGTACGGGGCTCAGGAAGATATCCGTTATAGGCCCACCCATCTTTCGTACATCTGCTAACGCGCTGAATAATTGGGCAAAAATACCTTAAAATGAGTTTGAGGGGTGGGGGTGAACCCCCAACATTATTGTATGAGCCTATTTATGTGATGGAACCAAAAACGTTTAGTGAATACCTAAATAATAAATTCGTTTGTATGTGTGGTGCGCATGCGACATTTCACGCAGCCCCTTATAGATGTCCATTGCATGCATGCTTTTCAAGTGGATGAGTTGGCTAATGGCGAGGTGGAACCCCTCTCTTCACTGTATTATTCAGAATGTGCGGAAAATTGGCTTTTTAGCGAAATTGTTTCTAGGTTGTGTGTGATGGATGGGTATTTGCCAAGTCTAGGTTTGGCCAGTATTTCGCGCAAATTATAGCGTTGTCTGACAGCGCCCCCTCATGTCAAGTCTTATTTATAGACTCCTACGTGCACGTATTTTTGGTTGTACATGTTCCGTTATACATCCTCCATCAGTGGTTCAAACCAGTTTTTTTTAAACTAAAGAATATGTACTGAATATGTGGCTGAGTCCCACTTTAATAGATTCGACAAATGAATGACATAATTTAATCGAATCCTATCTAGCTGAAGAAGTAGCTTAGTTATTTTATTCGCTACTCTAGGACAGCGCTGCTGGATTTTGTAATAGTATAAGGGATGAAACTCTGGACGAGGATCAGAAATTCCGAGACGAGGTCGTAAATTAAAAACCAAAAATATTTTTACGTTTATTCTGTAGAATTCCATAAATATACAGATAATCTAAACAAAGGTCAGCTGTATTAAGTTACAAATACGAATTGTTAATTAAAAAATTTATACATGATGCAATTGCATAAGCTGGATTTTGTGCTTAAGTATATGAATTTATTTGAAGTTCACCACTTCAATGCTTTCATGGAATCACCAGCCTTTTACTAAATCTTATCTAATTAGACAAGTGAAATCTTCGAATCAGGGGAATATTTTGTCGATTACAAATTACACTGACCGAGTGAATTATTATATTTTTCTTTCTTTTTAAGTTAATTTTTCTTGAAAGTCGACGAAATCTTTAGATCATTTGTCCTTGAATTGATTATTTTTCTTTCGCTGAATCTAACGTTAACTGAGCTGAACACTACAATTTCTTGTTACTAGGGATTGATATTAGAAGGTGAAATTTTCAATCATCAATATTCAGGTGAAATGTCTGATTGACATTAATAGATATTCTAAAAGTAATGCTTTTTTTTGGAGATTTTATATTCGTAGTTTGTTATTCCCAGATATCAGATAGTAATTAATAATTGTAACACATTCGGCGATATGTCAATAAAATGATATACCCCGAACAGCTTCAACTCTTCCTGCTCATATTTTGTTATCACCCTTGGTCAACCAATAAACCTGAGCGCCCGCCTCCCTATTGTTCGCCATTCTATCTAACTTCATCGTGTTGTAGATAGTGTAAAGGCACACGTGTTTGATATATTAATTTCGTCTCATCCATAAATAGTTTACGACCAACTTGTGTGTGTGTGTGTATTTTGCCAACTTGTTCTCCCCGCACAACGATGCAGAAATTAATCACCGCCCGCATGTAATGGCCGCCTCAAATCGTGTCGAAAATTCGGCCAAGTATGCAGATATATATGAATAAGCATTAGGCGTCGTTATCGAATCGATTCCAAGTATAATCGCCTCATTGCATCCTCCTGACACCCGTACCTTTTATAACCTATTCACATTCACGGCGTGTTCCAGCGTGCTTGAGTGAGGGCGAGTTATCTTCCAGATCAGTTGTCATCCAGACTGTTACCTGAGTGAAATGCAAATCAAACGGCAAGCCATGTGGCGAAGGGCATTAAAAGCCAAGCCTACTAAAATTGAGCGCATTGACTTAAAATTGGACGTCGGATAGAGTTGTGAAATTAGTAGAAAAGTGCGTGGGTTTTTCAGCACATATAATCATCGTTATATTTATGTGCGGTATATACGTACTTATAGCGTGGAGTGAGTTAATTTTTGCGTAGAAAGCGAACGAAGGGTGGATTAACAACCGTCTCTTTCATTTCCCCCCTTATCCCAGCCTTTGAGGTGATTCCATATTGCCCCAACCCGGGGTGGAGGTCATTAGGGAAGCATTCAGCACCGCCACGTTCTAACATGAGGGCTGCTGTTCCCGAACATTCCATGCAGAATATTTTATTAGATTTTTAAACTATTACACAATTATATTACTCGTTATAAATTGCGTCATCCTGAAAAATATTAGCAGAAATTATCTTTTTTGTCTGTTGTGATTCTAAAATGCAAAGCAAATAAGTTGAAGCCGAATGTAAGTTTAACACAATAACACGCCTTCTTTCGGAATACGGAGTAGAAGTAAAATCTTGACCCGTACCTGTATGATATTGGGGACGTTAAAGATCCCTTTCCTTGGTTAAACAAAATTTCCAGATCGCCCCCTGGGGGTTTTAACATGTTAAATCAACGGTGAACCTCCTTAAACATTTTTGTATAATAGTAATGCTGATGAAAACAAAACAGCTGCTCAATTCTACTAGTCTCTTTTGCGTGGCTATGACTGCTGTTTTTTTTATTCTTTTGAATATCGAAATTCACTTTGACATGACGATGATCGAGAAGTGCAATTTGTTGCTGGTACTGACCTTTCCTGTTTTCTTATTCGTCATATTCTTGTTGGATTTCGCGTATACCTGTACAGCTTGTAGGCTTGCATGACACACGCGAGTATTAACGGCTCGTGAGCAATTTCGTTGTGAGACCTGTTATTTAGCAGTGTAAAAATAAATATCTTGAGGTTGATTCGATTTAATGATCTGATCTGAACATCTGTTCATCGTGCTTATCTTTAAAAGCATGCAGTGTCACACATCTTGAAACATTTGGTTTACCTGTGTGCCTGATGATTGACTAGTCGCTTGCAGAGTGTTTGAGATAGGATATTCGATAGTGAAATAAAAAATAATATCGACACCATGAGAGATTCGAATTTCCCCATTTATTTTTGGTTGTCTACACTATTTTGGAAAAATTTATAACGAGCCGCTCCGAGTGGCATGTAATGAGGGGTCAGTTTAACTGAGCGTCGGGTCCGGTCGACCGTCTACTCACGGTCGCCCAGGTGCAGCGACCGCCTTAACCCTCGGGCTCTCGCCCATCTCTCTTTCTCAGTCCTGACAAGATAATTACGGGTTTCTCTAAAACACACGGTTATAAAATTCACTTATAATCATATTGACTGAGGATCGCCTGTCCGCGCCGTGGCCCGCACACCTCGCTCGGACGCGTCCGGTTTTCTTAATGTGCAACATGTATGCTGTACATGTATGTAGACTCGTACGTGTGCTGCCTCTAATACGCGGAGAACGGCGTGAAATAAAGTTTCCTTGGAAGCTGCGAAGGAATCATTCAATATTGGTTAAGTGGGAAATGTGGTGCCTTTGGTTTTTTGTTGGACAACAACACTTTTCAAGTTTATTATACTAAATCTTCAAATGCCTTGTTTTGAGTTACTGATTTAATTTTATTGGACAATCACGATTGAAGTAGTATCTTGAAGAAGTCTGCTTCAAGAGGTTGTCAGAATCTTGATAAGTGGTGCCTCATTTCACCGAAAGTTGATTAAATCAATAACCAAAATTACCGGAAATACTGCGCATTTACGCTGGCACCCAAAGCGTGTTGTATCCTTTTTCAAACTACGTGTATTTTTCCCAAGCCGTCGACATCCTTCAATATTTATTATATAGTATTTGATCAGCGTAGGACACCATCTCTCCCATTTTCTTTATTATTGTCCAAAACTTTTCTACATAGCTGCCACCGAATTACCCGAGATAATTTTATCCGTAGATAATTTTATCCCACCGGCATCCGACATATTGCAATAGTAAGTGGACCACCTACCAACCAGTACATCTACAGGGCTTCAATTCCCATTTATTGACATTTGAGTCCTGTGATTTTGTATTTGCAAGCGCGTAGCAAATTAATTTTCTCAATTTTTTCCGACACAATTGCTTCTTAAATTACTGTCCCGCCCACCGTGCCTGTCGAGAGGCGAGCCATTCGATGTGTTCTCTAGACAGACTATCGTCGGACTGTACACTCACTGTCTCTTGTGGCTAGGCATCCCCCTCCCACATTCCGTTTTATCCAGCCAACATAATAACACTTCTCCGCCTCCATGGTTGAGCATTTAATGCTTCTGTTTACGTTTACCGATCGTCTACTACACACGATATCTATTATGTACGACAAATGAATATCCATTTTTGGGAAATCGCCTAAAGGAGGATTGGCTTCATCCTATCTGCTTGAGACTCCTTGTACGTGCCCAACGCGGAAATGTGCATTCAAAGTGAGTTGCGCTGGTAATTAAGACAGATTTTAAGTACGAATGTGTCTGATTTTGTGATGTTTCTTTGAGCCGTCAGATAATTCGCAAACATTGATAATTCACGAATAACATGCTAACATGGAACTTTCGGACGCAACGTTTTCGGGTCGTTAACAAATTATTTTGGATTTGTTAATAATGATTGTGCGTGTTAAAGTTTCATTTTGTTCGTCGTAGGAGCATCACTGCCCCTTAGACCATGAGTGCATTCTTAAAAATTGTTTTTTTGTTTGATCAGTCAGGAAATAATCGAATTTTATCAGACATGCAAATACTTGTGTCTTGTCAAATCACAGTTCCCTCTTCCAGCTGATGTTGCTGCCTATGTTATGTCCTGTATCGTTGCACTCACCCTACATAAATGGTATTTTCTTTTATACTGAGTTGCTCGCTAGACATCAAGTAGAACTGTTGGGAGACTCTTTTAGTTCCATGAGTCAGCGTCCATCTTTACCATCCATTTTTGGTTAGCGGATTTAAGGGAAAATAGTTGTTACTACATCAGAAGGTCTCAGGCGGATGGGTTGGACTTGCGACGCACCTTTAGGGGAGGGAGGGGGAGGATGGGTAGAAAACGAACCGCTAGAAGATTGTTTCTTTCTCGTCAAATTACTATGATTTGGTAGCGGGTTTATGAGCAGGGATGAGACATCGGAGTGACGGACGAAGTGAAGCCGTCTTAATCCGACCGTCAGACCGACCGCCGACAGCCCGAATTGCCCGCTTTGCTGACGCGGGGTTGCGTGTCATCTCTGCGCGGGATTATAATTATTTTTTAAGCACTTCGATTGACGGAGATACAATGTACTTAAAGTTTGACATGTGGACCCTAAATATTCGAGATTCGAAAAACCGGGATTCGAAGAACGCAGTCGACGAAAAATAACTCATCTTGAACCAGCTTCAGACGTACACTAGTAGTTAATAACTTAACGATAAAAGATAACTTTAGTTAAATGAGGGCTAAGAACCCTACCAAACCCCAGGACATGGATGGGGGAACGACGACGTCAGAGCTGGGGATACTCAGAAATGTACAAAACGATAGAAGTTTGCGAAGCATAACGACACTGTTGATTGATTCCACCCACACTTTCATCAAAACCCAACAATAAATTTGAAGAAATAATAAATTTTGTTACCAATTTTACTGAAAATTGGAATGGATGACTTTGAAATATCCTGAATTTAGCGACTCTATTGATATATTATTCGGTCGCTCGAGGAAATATGTTTGGCATAATTCTCTCTTTTTAGCTTTGCTGCAAACATTGAACTCAATGCTTGTTTTTGGTTCATTTCATGTTTTTCATTTCATCCATTCGGTTCATTTCGTTTTCAGCAAGTATTGGGTTGCTAAAAAAGAATTAAGAATTCGAATTAGGAAATCGAAAGTTGTGCTGATTATTTTATCTACGTGTAGTAACTTAATTTACAGACTTTCACATGCGTTTATTCTGCCAAGCTGGGTATGCCGTTAGGCAATGAATGATTATTGACCAGATCTGACTCAGTGAATTCAAAATGGCCACCAAAAATGGAATGCTTGGTCAGGTCGCATTAAACGACGTCTCTTTCGATGCGTCAGATATTATACACAGTTCTTTATATCTCATCATACCGAACAGTGATGTCGCAACTTCAAAAAGAAGCTCCCGAAATTGTTAAAAATATTTTGAGATTGTCTAATATTGACACATATCTTTCACCCATCTGAATTTATAATACACATTTAGAATCCTGATATGTTCTAATCTGTTCTGATCTGAACGTTCTCAATAGCAGAAAGACGAGTATCGTCGAATTGGTCCAAGAATTTTCTAGTCTGTCTCCTTTTGCCTTATAGCAATCTGACTGCTTGCCGCAATAAAATTGAAACGTTGTTACGACCACCGTCGTTGTGAAGTACCATTTTGCTGCATTCTGGGCGGTTGCAATTTATGTTCCGGTGACGCGATAATAACACCCGCGAATCGCGAATAATTACCCGTCCCCGATGCGGAGACACAGCGCGCATGCTGCGACCCCAGCGATGTATTAATCTGTGTGGCGTTGCGCTGGGCCCCGTCCCGTATCTAATAGGGTGGGAGGGGTCGGGTTGTCGCTCAACTTGGGCCGCGCGGTTGCCCGGTCTGCTCTCGTGGTTTTTTTGAAGAAGATGTCAGATCCGCATTTCTCCGGCGGCGTAAATACTCTGTATACGACTGGGGGGGGGGGGCATCTCCTCTGACGGTGGCTTACCGACTAACTAGTATGGTCTTTGGGTGTTGTACGTACGTAGGGCGTACCGACCGACCGTTTTTCACGTCAACTGTTTGACGCGAACCCCCGGCCATGCGCCAGCGTCGAGCCAGATGGTTTTCTCCGTATTGTGACACTGGGGTCGACGATATCCTAACCGTATGGCATAGCGTGTTACGCTCTTGTCGTAGGTCCTTCTTAGACGAAATTCGAACTCATCAAAGTTGGCGAAATAAACTAATCAGAATAACAAACAGTTAAATCTCACTTTGTATGCTAATAAATTTGTACGCTTACAAAATTTGCTTGTGCCAAAGTGAACATCTTCAAAGATGATTTTTAAAAAAATTAACAAGGTTTCCCGGTTATTGACGACATTTTCTTGTCTGCGCTTCGCGACCCGTGTGGCTATTCGGATAGGCTGCCGTCGACTATGTCCAAAGATCGTGGCACTGTAAACACACATTGTATATAAGGGGGCTCTTTTGCGTTTATGTGTTTTCGGTATGCCATGTGTATAGTTGCAACGGTTTAATTAGGTTGTTATTGAAAATTGTTATGGGGGGCGGAGAGGACATGTTCATGACTACTATTATATTTGTGATCACTCTTCAGTCAGGAACAGACAAAACTGCCCTGAAGGGACTGGTAAATGGTGGTTGTGGCTGAACCCTTCCAGGCATGCGCTGCTGCTATTTATTTTTATTTTGTAAGGGATACGACGATGGTATAGCGAAAAATTTGACATCTGCATGTATAAAGTATATTTCAGTTCTCATTACTTTCTTGCTTCAACCAATGTAACTAATACATCAAGATTCGAAAAATATTTTTCTGATTATTTTTTAAAAAAATATATGGGTTAATTATCTTATTTATAATTTTTTTGTACCTTTGTACTACTTGTACCTGTTCTGTACAGGTTCAGGGGGTGTGACTCCAATGTAACTAATACATCAAGATTCGAAAAATATTTTTCTGATTATTTTTAAAAAAAATATATGGGTTAATTATCTTATTTATAATTTTTTTGTACCTTTGTACTACTTGTACCTGTTCTGTACAGGTTCAGGGGGTGTGACTCCAGTGGTTATACATAGAATAATATCTCCCAAGTCTTAATGAGGTTAACACCCGAGTGCATATAGGAATAATTTATAGCGACTTTTCAACACCCTATAAGCGGTCGTGTGGTCAACATATATTTATCCTTTTTTGGATTAAAATAAATATGGAACAATTTAGATCAAAATATTAAAATTTCCAACTGCGAACAAGGGGATATTCGACGTTCACTTTTCGATAATAGAATATGAGCGTTTGGTGACCAATAATAATTTTCGGCAAGCCTTAATAATATGGCCAACCCCACACATACTCACAGATATTTTCTATTCTTTATATTAAAATATTTTTGTCGTGGGGCAGTAATATATTTTACTTTGCCCATATCAGTCATTCCAGCTCTAAATGTATTTAGCGAATATAAACAGAAATTTGTCAATTTTCAAAAAAGATGTTTATATACTTCAAAATGCAATTCACATAACAAACAGCATATACACGCACAATTAGCATATATATAGGGCTACTGATATAACAAAAAATTCATATACTTACAAAACGTTTTGCTGTTGATTTACAGTTAACACGCACACGCACTCACACTGATCTCCGTTATGGCGACACATATACATGGATTTTTACGAGCTATTTTGAATATATGACCTTTAGATGTTCATGTAGTAGATAGCAAATCACCACTTTTAAAATTACCATAGTCACGTGCATGTACACCCATTGAAGCGAATACGAATTAATAATATCACCATAAAACGTAATCCAATGATTTTGAAAGTAATCATTTCTAACACCGTCACAAGCGTTGACAGAAATTGTCGTCACAGCGATTGCAATAACAATAATAGGTATGGTAAGCGCGACGGGTTGGCTGGGCCCAGTCGATCTAGCGGTTACAGAACACGAAGAGCTAATAAAGACGGATATAATTAATATTAATTGGGCGATTGAATTGTTGGGTCCACTTTTTGAGCGGTAATTATGTGCTGTAGCGATTGATCACAATTTCTCGGTCATTCTTTCGACACGTTTTCCCCATTACATATGGCACCGGTCGCACAAAATCAACTATAGTCTTTCCAAGGTTATCTCGACAGAAATCGTATACAGTACTTAGGTCCGTTCAGAGTGGTCCATTTGTCAGTGAAATGGTGGGCGAAAGTCCTTTTGTTGTTTCATGTACCGTCGTTTAATTATTGGTCTTATTTATGCTTGGTTGTTTCTGCGCGTTGAAATATTCTTAGGGGCTATACACTGTAGTCTTAATGTTTGCATGTTGCTAGCAAAGAAATAGAAAATTGCAGGGGTTCTCTTTAGAATGAATACACTGCGTCATAGGAGTTTTAAATTGCCAAAGACCGTACGCTGATTCGGGTTAGTATTTGAGTTTTACTGCGGATTACATTAACATTTTGGCACTATCTTCACAAAGACGTTTGACACCGAAACAACGTTATTACCGAACATCATTTTATAGATTTTAAATTGGGGCAAATGGTAGTGCTAGTCAATGTATGGGTGCGACGTCTTAATTGAGCATTGCTTTCTAATCGTAGATATCAATTAATAACAGATTTACATTTTCGGCCACATAATTTTATAGTTTATTTTAATGACCACACCAGATATTACAGTTACCATCTGCCAGTTTAAGAAACATTTGTTGTTTCGTTGCATAATTAATCAACATAACAACAATTGCAAGATATTATTGAAACATTGAGAATTGCGAAAACATTGTTGAGAAAAATATACTTTTTTGGCGGATTAAGGAGGTTTTCTCCAAGGTAATATTATTTCCAGATAAATGATTATTTACCTGTTTTGGATTTCTAATATTATTAATTATAATCATTATTTAAGATTGGTTATTACAAGCTATAGGCAGATGTACTGTAGATAACAAAAAGTTATTGTGCTGTTTTTTCTTCTATGCCTAAGAATATTGTCTCCAGATAAAATATGGTTAACTGTCACCGAGTTAAAGTATTCATTCTAATTATCTATCAGACATTCACTTCGTTTCGCTAATCTATTTTAATAACTAGACTGACTTGAGTTGGGAAGTTATATAGTTGGAGAAAACAGTTCAGATCATAGAGGGACCCCAATTCAATACGAATATAACAGTTTGTGCTCTTTTTACTCTTCGGAGATCGTGCAGTCCGGTGTTTGAGCCCTTAAAGCAGAAATCGGTCAAACTCAGAGTTTCTCCAGCGATCGCGAATTGGTGAGCAACTCTCTCGTGAGTCGCCAAGCCTGTTTGGCGGCCGTCTCGAGTGAGTTGGGCGACTTGCCCTTGAACAGGTCCAGGTTGGGCAGAAAGTAGTGAGGGCATCGCCGGCACTGCAGACAGGAGATGAGCTGCAACAGAATGCCGTTGATGCGATCGCCAAGGCAGGCTTCGTCCCACTCTATTTCCCGCGGGTGTTTCTCGCACTCGTAGAGGAGGAGCGACTTGAGGTGGTAGCCGCTAACCGGGTTGCCGGCCAGGTCCAGATGGCGGTCGCGCAGCGTCTTCAGCAGACTGAGGCACTTCCGACGGCAGCCGCCCTGCAGCAGCCGGTTCTCGGCCTCGTGGAAGCTGATGACCCAGGCGTCGCCCTCCATGGACGACTGTTTGCCCTGCATGGCCACGCTCTCCTTGGACAGCAGGTCGAACCCTTCCGTCTTGACCTCGGCCACCATGTTGGGATTGGGCCAGGGGATGTGGGCGATGGGCCAGTGAGCGGCGCTGCGTGGCCAGATGCCGCCGCACTTAAACGCCGGCGTGATCTGCACCACGAAGCGCTCGCGAACGCGGAGCTTGACCTCCGTGGTGTCGGCCACCATCTTGACCGAGTCGCGGTAGGCGCACTTGTCGCAGGCCTGCGCCACCAGCGTCTGGAAACGCGATCGGATCTTGCGCGCCGACAGGTAGCCGGAGGCGGTGATGAACTCGACCCACAGTGACATGGAGCGTTTCCGGCCGTCGCTGAGCTTGAGGACGGCGCAACCCGGCAGCGAGCCGTCGTCCACGAAGTTGAAAACACCCATCTGGTTGAGGTAAAGCACCACCTCAAACTCGTTGGGTGCCACCACCTCCAGTCCTTCGAAGCGACCGTTGCACTCGTTGAGTGAGGAGATGAAACGCGGTTCCTGAACCTCCACCTCCTTCAGCACGTCCTGCACCACCTTGCACACCTCGCGGATGGTCTTGACGATGTTGGACTTGCGGGTCTGCACCCGCTCGCCATAGTACTTGTTCAGCTGGTAGAGCAGCTTGGACTGCGCGGCCATCATATCCGGTGGCACCAACATGGCTGCGACCCTGTTTTTAATTACTGAGTGACTAGTCTCTTTACCACAGCTAGTCGCAGTTAATCTTTTTTCAAAGGTTTCAAATGTTTTATTCTTAGTTAGGAACGTATAACAGATTTAAGTCTAAATTGTAATTAGACTTTATGTGGTTGTCACAGGCACACACTCTGCTTTTACTTGATGTCTTAGGTCCGTCCGACTATTCCTGATGATAAATAGCACACTCTTAAACACTGTCGTAAATCGAAATCCGATAATTTTTATTTCAAAGTATTTGTCGTAGTATTCATTTGAAGAGGGGATTCAATTTTAATCCGGCAAGAGCACACGGGGGTTGGTGTCACTGGCACTGCCAATTGAATTATCACTATCGGCTGAACTATCGGTCGCCGGTTATGAAGAAAGGGCCTCGTTCTCTCCTGTGCCGCAACACAGTAGGGCCACGTTCGTGTTATGTGGAGTGTCGCTGGATGACCGCAGTTTGTGTGGTGACGTTGGCAGTTTAATTTCTGAGACGATTGTTTTTTCTATAGTGTTTTTGGTTTTATTTTTCTGAAGTGCGATCCGGCAAACTCGTTGTGGTCAGCGGGTGATTGCGTGGACTGGGAGCGTGGGAGGGGACAAAATCTCCTCGCCGGTCACTTTTAAGTCGAGATGCCGCCGCCGTCGTGGGTCTCCGCCGCGTACCAGCAGCAACCAACCGCGCAAACAATCGTTTTTCGCGCGTGCCGAGTTCCGCGATCGTCCGAATGTGTTACGATATCTCGGGATAAAATCGCTTCCAGCGTCCCGGCGTTTTGAATATCCGAATAATCTGAATGATTGTTCGTCGTCGGGCGATGGTGATGGTCAAACCAAATGCGTTCCGGCTCTGCTCTTGTATATATCCTAGTCCGTTAGAAACGCTCGACCGATTGTCTCTTTATTGACGATGTCACTTGTCGATAGATCCAGGTACGGATGTTAAGTCGTTTAGTGATTGTCTCGTGTCAATTCGAACGACCGGACACCGATTACTGTTGTCGGTACAATAATCGAATGTTGCAACCCGATTTTTGTGTCCGTTTTTCTATCCCAGTTAACCGGTTGTTTTGGGATGTTGGTTCGGGTTGGGTTGATCTTTGTCGCTAGATGGCGCCCTCAAAAATTAGCGGATTTTATGATGATGATAGGTGGATGTTTCTGTGTTTGGCGCTGAGCGAAAAAGCCTCGGCACTCACGCTCGTGGTGTGAGTGCTAGTGGGGGACTGCAGTGGAGGATCGCTGCGTGTGTGTGATTTTTGCCGTACGCGCAGTCACGCGTTTTTGGTAGACTGGAGAGAGGAGATGCTCTCTCTGTGCGCGCGAGCGGTCGGAATGGAGAGCTTCTCAGGGCAAACAACTGGTGTTGAGCAGCATTTGTTTGTCCTCCGGAGAGCCGAGACAGATCCGAGTGAGTTAGTTAATGGAAGAGAACCAGCGAGACTGCAGATTTCTCATCTCGTTTGGCATTGTCTGCTGTGGTTTCGGTGGTAGAAGAGATGTCGAACCCCAGACTTCGGAGCAATTTCCAACCGCGTTTTGTGTCTTTCTCTGTAATTGATACTGTTTTCATTTAGTTCTATAAATTATTTTGAAATACGCTCAAAATGGTATTACTGTAATTGGTACGTCTTCAATTTTATGTCATGTGGAGCGTCATTCCACAACTGTCCGTGAAGTGCGAAGTGACTTTCCTGATTTTAAACCGATTCCACTATTTATAATGTCTCCTCACGACTGTTAATATAATCAAGATGTGTCGAGTGGTCGAGAGGTAGCATGTTTTCCTCAAAAGTAACTCATGCCCCGTTCCTGTACATTAAAATCCCTTTCCTAGGCACCCTAGGTTAGATAAAATTTCCTACCTGGGGGAACGGTTAAGATGTTCAATCAGCGGTTGATATACTCGAGTATAATCATCAGACTATTATTTGGAATCACATTTTCTACTCCTCCCTCCTTTGTTTCTTTTAATCGGATGCTTAGTCATTTGAATACATGATTGATGAGACAACATTATAAACTGCTTAGGCGCTTGTATTGCAATCGCAAACGAACAAAACGTAACCATAATTGAAATTCAACAGCTCTATTGAAATTGTGTACCGTGGTGCAATAATTCTATACACAAAAATCTGATGACTATACATGTAAAAGTCAATGGAATCCGTTTGACTTAGCAATGTAAGCAGAGATCCTTTGAGCAAGACGCCGTGTAATGCGGTGTACATGAACAGGGGCAGCTGAATGAACAGTCGTGATGGTGATGCTTATTTCTGAAAACTCGAAACTTTAACTATCAAGCTGAGTTCCGTCATATTAGCTTTTATTCCCGTATGTTGAGAGCAGAACTGCTCTGCGCACTGTTAGAAACTTCGTTTGCGTGCTTTGTAAATTTTGATTTCGAGTTAATTTCCATTTTAATCGTTTTCCCGGACCAGTTTCAGTTCCATGAACGGGTGTAAATGTTCGGGTGGGGTCTTCAGCGGATTCGAATATACAGAATTATTTTTTTATTGAAGTCTTCTGTTCAAGAATGTTCCGATGCTATTTTGCTTCAGCTGTCGTTCGATTTTTCTGGGGGACCGGCACTGCGCACCAACCGCGACGGAGGTGGCGGACCCGGCGTACGGGGAGGAGAAGGAGGTGCGCCCCGTAACGAGACGGGCGTGATTTTGTCGACGCCCCCCGTGCCCGCCTCCTCCGGCCGACCTCCCCTCACCTCTCCCCCCTCCACCACCGCCGCCATTCCTCCACCTCACTCTCACCCTCACCCGACAGACTGCACGGGCACCCACCCACCCTGCCGCCAACCCCCCGTCGTGAACTCCCGTCGCGCTAGTCCCATATAACGTTGTCTAACTTTCCCCCACTCCCCCCCCCCCGTCCTCCCTCTCTCTTCATGCCTCCCACCACACTTGTGTGCATACATATTCACATATATAGGGGATCCCATTACATGTTTAGCGGTGGCCTCGTCGTGCCTCCACCGGGCTTCTCCTCTTGGCTCGCCGCCCGCGGTCCGCGCGCACGCGCTCGCACGTCTCTCCTCTCCGACGGCTCGACGCCCATTGGTCGAATCGCGAGTGACGTGGGCGGATCCTCACGCGCGGTGCCGACCAATAGCGCGTAAGTTCTTGGAACGCGCGTGCGATCTTCCTTTGGGAACGCGCGTTCGTCGCCCATTACGTTATGCATGGGGGAGGTTGGTGGTTGAAGCCTTTCTCTTATTTTTTCTTTTTTTTTCTTCTCCCGATCGCGTCGCGATGTAAACATAAATCTCGGCCGAGAACGACTCTATTATTCATTGCTGGGATAAAACCATCGCAGAACCGGTGCCGCCCCCATTGTGAGGTGCGGGCATTATATGTTTTTACGAATGGTTGAAGAAGCTTTATTTATTCAATCTCTGCTTTGGGCGTCCATCTCTTTTCGCGCTATCTTAATATCGAATCGTCTGTGTTCTATTCGTCACTTTGTTGTCGTCCGGCTGGGTCTATCATGAAACAGTGTCTGTTGGTTTGTTGTGTGGTTTCTCTTTGGTTGATGCGTGTCAATGTTGCAACCAGATATTCGTGGAAATATTTCAAATTTAGTCTTGCGAGGATTTTGTCTTCTACAGCTACAGACTACATGCTCTCATCTTATCGAAACTTACCTAAGGATACCTATCGAATAAAAATGGGATGTGCGACAATCTGCAAGATAAATGTTCTTTAATGAACTTACAGCTTGCACGTTGTCGATTCCGATAGAATAGGTTCCTTTTGTCATTTCTTGTCCCTTGTTAAGGATACCGCATTCATATGAGTTTTTCTTTCTAGGATTTGTCAGCCATATATTGGCAAAAGCGCTCATTTTTCATTTTTCGAAATCCAAAATAGTATATCACTATCCAAAATAATATATATGAAGCAGATATTAGTAATAACAAAAATATAGGAAGATTGCTGGGTAGTGACGAAAGTGTTAGGGAGTTCATACGTTTTCGTCTTTGTGTTTCGCAAATCTACAATTTCTTTATTTTTCCTGAAGATCAGATATAAACGTTACTTATCGATGATCTTAGAATGCAGTCCAAGCAATCTTACTATATATACTGTTCACTATAGACTAGCTATTTTAAACTTTCTATGATACAATCAATTTAATTTATTTAGTTCAGTTCAACTTAAAATGATTTATTTTTAAAATGTGCTTTGCAGCAGCACTACATTCTACTTCAAATTATCATATGTAAGCGATACTATTTCGACCGGTTTACACGTAGATTCGCGTAGTTTTTGCAAATTTTTGTCGAGCGCTTTCCAAAAATTCCATTTTAATTGAGGGGAAGGGGGTATGATGAGACTGCGAAATCTAAATTACAATCGTCTTTGATGGATTGCTTCATGAATTTGGTCAACATAGAATGTTTTATGTGCAGTTAAGAATTCGTGCATTCAATGTCAAGAGATTAAATCGAACGCTTTTAAAATGTTCAACGTAAATTTCCGTTAAAAGCTAGTCCGTAGAAATTCAATTCAGCTTTTTACATTGCTTTAAAAAGTTAAAAAATCTGCCATTTTGAACGCATTTTCATAACTAAGTATATACTTGAAACCATTTCAATTCATATTTATATTCATTCGGGCGGTTTTGATAAACGTTTAAAATGCCGATTGTTCAGGGTTATACATTTTTATGTAATATACGAACGCAATTTCAACAGCTTTTGTAAACGGTCATCGCTTGTAGTTTCTTTCAATAACGTACGTTTTCCTTCTGTACTCCCCCGCCCAATTACAGCGACCACACAATCGAAGAAAAACATTCTAAATTGTTCCCCTTCGTCCCCATGAATTGTCCCTCACCTCACCCCTTACAATGCTGCCGTTAGGGGGGATACTCGGTCTTCACAAGTTGGCCGCCATTCCGCATAGATAAAATGGAGCGTTTGATTTCCTGAGCCGAAAATTACAGGCCGCTGTGGCCACCGACTGGCTACTGTCGGTCACGAGCAAATTGATACAACCGAGACACTGTGGCGAGCATCCGGTTGTGGTGACCGGTGACGCTGACCACGGTCAGAAGATCGCGTCTAAAATATCGGTAGTTGTTTTCCCCATTCCATTCGATAATTCGGCGATAAAAATCACTCACATTTTTAGGAGAATTGACAAACGATCGAGGTTCTAACTAATTATAATGTTTCTTATTTATAGAAAATTAATATATTTTTGTTTTAGTCAAAGAAAGAATAAAAGCGTTTGCGCTGGTGCGGGCCAGATTCTCTTCATTAAAAAGGATCATGTTACTTATTTGCATCTGGGATATTGTATTCCTTTTTCATCAATCATTTATAGAGATTGTCTACTCCGTAATTTGACTCAACTATATGGTGATATGCGAATATGCTGGAACTGACTGGTTTAAATTGGCTATTAGTTATATAAAGTATTGAAAAGTAACTGCAAACTATGATTCAAAGCCATTCATTTAGATCTGACAGCACTGGGCGCCGACCGTGTTTAGATGGCCACGTCTAGGCGGCGGTACGATCAAACGCCATTGGCGTCATTGTCCGTCGTGATACTCTCCTTCATATCGATTGTGGGCTGTCCACGACAAAAATACCTGGGCACTTAGAAACGTATACAATTTTGTGTATGCGCATGTACACAGTCGCTCAGATTTACAAAAGACGCCGCTTTTGCTTGCTGCGTGCGATCGCTTTATGTTGAGGTGTTCATTTACGCACGCACTTATGTTCCTGAGACCATGCGTGTGGATTATTTTAGACGAAGCAGAGTTCGATTTCTGCATCAAATTGGGTAATTTACCAAACGTGATGTATATATACTTCGTATGTCCAACATACCAATTTTTCAGTCGGTTGCCTCCTAAACAAGATATATTTGTGTCGAAGTCCTAAATTATATCGGACGCTTCGTGGCAAGCTGCTGTTATTATGGAAACGACAATTGTCATTATGGGCCCCCCCCCAATGCTTCATCTACATTTGCTCTCTAAACTTTGAGAAGATGTTCTCGAAATTTGTTTAATGCAATTTACTGAACTGTTATTTTGCAAAAAGACACTTTTTTTTCTCGAGTGCACCCTAGTCTCAAGAATGTGTACGTACAGACACGGCATTTGCGAGGCAAGGCATATCGTTTGGCGAGCGATTAAATGTGTACAATGGGGCCGGGGTCCGCCGACCGATTGAAGCGCGGGGTTGGCCCGACCTGAGACGGGGTAATGGAACACCGCCACTTGGCTCAGACATTGATCGCGGAATGCGCGTCGCCCCCTGGATCATTTGCAGTTCGCGCGATGCGGCCAACATGTTCAGCCCTTTCGCTTGTTGTTGGCTGGAGATCGTACCAAAAAACGCCGACGCGTTGCTATTCGCGCCCCAACAGACATAAATAGACCCCACTTTATGGTGTCGCATGTTCTTCCACCCCCCTCCTGTTTATCTGTCTATGTATGCGTTGTTCCGAACTTATTCCAATGTTCCGCGAAAAATTCCTTCGTTTGCCTGCATTCCTGTAACGCTTCTCGCTTTTAACGCTGTATTCGCTTTTTCCAACATTAACTGCGCATCATCATTGTTCTGAATTTTTGTAAAAATATTTATCGAATAATACGTTAATTGAATAATTCCAATCCACTTCGCGCGCGAATTTTAGCATGAAAGCATTCCTTTTTCCTTCTTCCAAACAATGTATTTTTTAGTCAGCCATATTCCGTCTTAGAAATCGTGTTCACTTATTTTTTTGTAGTGCTTTTCATAACTTGTAAACGTTTGTCATCAATTTTGTACAGTCAAAATACAGAGTATCCTCTTAATTGAATTTGTTTCTGCCGCGCAATGCGCAGAATTTCAAAAACGAGTTGAAAGTGTAACCGGGTTGAAGTCGCAGGAGGATAGAAACAGCTGCCGTGACCATATTTTAGAAAGCCTGAAGTTGTGCAGTTTCTCTGTCTCTAAACGTAATTCAACGACTCTCCGAGGAGAATCTGTAATGTCTTTTTCCGCGGGAACCTTTTTCTCGTAGAAAGAAAATTCGGCGACATTTAGATCAAATGAATATATCTATTTAGTCTACACAATATTGCGTTCTAGCATTTCCTCTGCCCCGCTTAGTTATCTCTAGGGGACCGTCTGCAACAACATGGGGGCTATAAAATAGAGATGTTCATCGAATGTCGCGTGTCCAGACATATGGCGCTTTCAGAATCGGAATATATGTCAAATGAGTTTTTAACTGCTTTGGTGTCTTGTTGTAGCGGCAGATCGAGGTGTCGATTGGCGTGAATGGTTAGTGGGCGTGCTTTCTATGCCTGAATCGCGGGTTCAATCCCTGCCTAAACTAATATATTGGATTTTTTTCGGAAGAGAGAAATTCATACGTTCGCCGCCTTTTTTAATGAAAGTAAATCGTGACTCGTGCCTGTACGATATCGGGACACCGAAAGTTTCCTACCTAGGCTAGGCCAAATTATCAGCCCCCTTGGGGGGGTTTGAGGTCGGAAACCTGGTAAGCCTCCTTACACTTACAATATTTTTTGTTTTTCTTTGCTTAGCGGCAGATCATGGTAAAAAGAGTGTTTTGAAAAATAACTGCAAGTTTAACAATTGTTTGCGACTGACAGTAGCTCGACGGTCCCGGGTTCGATTCTCTGCGCAGGCTCTCGATTATTCGATCCCGGGGTACTGGTGGTGAAAATATGCCCCTCGCATAGTGCCTGCCTAAGCATCAAAAGAGGTACAGAAAATCCTGTAGTGCAGTCATTACAGCGAAGGGAAATAAAATAAAGTGTATGGCTATTTTAAGGTGCTGCCTGTTGTAGCCATCACCCGATTGATATGCCATATTGTTAAAAATGCTTCAGTCAGCGAAATTTAAAAATGATTATTTCAAGAAAAATACAGTATTTCATCGTGGTGTGCATGCAATTAGGATGCCATGAAAATAAACTGAATCATTTTAATAGAAAATAAATTATTAAAATTTTCATTAGAGTAACAGTTTTAAAAAGTTCAAATAATTTTCATGTGTTATATGCATGCACATTTAATTGAATAATTCAAAATTAACATGTTAAGCGTAGACTTCTGGGAATTGTTTTAGAAATGGCACTGTATGAGCTTTTTGCTGCTTGGTTAGATATCTTTCCTTCCCTTTCAAACTTTTATGTTATGCTTACAGAGAGCGTTCCACTTGACACCCATCCACATAGGAGCCTTTATCTTAACGGCGCAGTTTGTTTGTCTTTGGCGCCTGGCGCCTATCCGATATAGACCCTCGTTTATCCCCCCGCGCATGGGCCGCTTCTAAAATAAATATGTTCACCGCAGCTTATGTACTTTGTATGTAGCGTTACGTATCGGCGAAAAAAATCCGTGACTGTTTACTTTGTAGCACGAGCGCAAACTTTCGCCATATTTCATTGCCCCTTCGCTCTTTGAATAATATTTTGACTGAACTTCAGAGCAAGTAGTGTTTGGAGTTG
Source organism: Mycogona germanica (assembly GCA_034698785.1). Lineage (NCBI taxonomy): Eukaryota > Metazoa > Arthropoda > Diplopoda > Chordeumatida > Chordeumatidae > Mycogona > Mycogona germanica. The sequence continues at coordinate 1,513 of JAQGBY010002640.1, read as the reverse complement.
GGATGTCTATGTGCAAGTATGTTTGGGCAAATGGATTCACTCCAAAACGTATATCTTATTTTTTTAAATACAATAGAAAATGATTTTCTATTTTAAAGTAAATATTATATACGAGAAATACACACCACTGTCCACGAAGATCGTAATTATATTGATATACGGTTTATTTTTTAAAGATGCTCGTTTGAGGTTTCATTTATTGTGAGCTAAAATACACTGCATCGTTTTTGAAACGAAATACTCCCTGGCTAAACGCCTCCTCTCACATATTTTCTTAATTATAATATTTATTTTCCAGCGTTTCACTTTATGGTTGATTCTTTTTTTTTTTTTTTTAATAAAACACAAATTTTAATATTAAAAAACGTTTTTCTGTCCAATGTTGTAAAAGCTTTCTGTGCAGGTGTCATTTAAGAGTTGTCTCACCTGTACAGTATCTATTGCATATGCGCATTTTGATTAGTCCGTATTTCGTAAATGGGCGATACATCACCGTAGTCGTATATTACAATACATGCACGTACATGCTGTTAATTAAAAATGATGGATGATATTCCTTTTTGCGTTCTGCCTCACCTGGCCGCTGTGAATAGATTTTCTCACCAGTTGTTCAGTTTCCGCTGGCGATTATGTCATTTCCCCCTTTTTCAGAAACATCCTATCCAGGTAATGCTGAGTAATGTGAATAGTGGGAGACAACACTACAGTGTGGACTAAAAAAATGGAGTCCTTTTAAATTTGCAATTAAAATTGGAAAACGTTAATCGAATCAAATGAAATTGCGTACACTTGTTGGCAATTGTATAAAAGTATCAATATGACCATCGACAGTTCTTCCATCAGCAAACTCTGTGATACTCATGAGCGTCACCAGAGGGAACCTATAACTGTCTTGCACACATACCATAGCAGTGTTTCTCTGGATAGGTTCGTCAGGCCTGGTTGATCAAGCGTGCGAGCGAGGCGCCCCCTGCATGCACACACGTGACGCACAATGTGAGCGCCTAATCGTGTTGGCGATTAATGGCGGGTTCCCCCTCTATCCTACACGTACGATTCTCACCCCCCCCCTCTCATCTCCTATATAGGTCTCTGCTGTGTCCCTTCCCCCCTTTATAATCCTGATTTAACTGTCAGCGTGAGCACAGAAAATTCAGATTACTTTTTTCCAACATCGTTTATCGCGTCTCTCAGGATAATAAAACAGTCCCACTGTGAATTAAACCTGGAAAACACCCAGAAATACCTGTATTACTCTTATCAATATCAGTGTACTAATCAATTCGATGGACCATCAAGGCCCGGCACTTAAAATAATATTTTAAAATCTTAAATTTTGTATTATCAATGCAGAGTATAACATTTGGTAGATGAGATTTTTCCTAAACTCTCTTTCCTTAAGAATGAAATTAAATCCGTGGGACCCATGCCTGCACTATGGAAGTAAAGCCGTGGGACCCGTGCCTGTACGATGTCAGGTACACGTTAAAGATCCCTACCTAGGTAGCTTATA
>JAQGBY010002639.1:0-22083 GCA_034698785.1 Mycogona germanica | reverse complement strand
GGTTTCTGGAGCATACACACTCTGGCCTCTCGCCACTTCAGTGGCATGTCACCCTCTGCCAAGCAGCGGTTGGCAAGCCCCACAAAGTGCGATGCGATTGTCGGCCATAATTTGGTGACAATCCTGTAAGTGACTCCGTCCAGTCCCGGAGCGGTGTCCGGTTTCACGCGACAAAGAGCCAGCTCTGCCTCCTTGACTGTGAAAGGGATGTCATCCGGGAGCTGGTCATGCTGCCTGTGTGGCAGCATGGCCATCTCTACTCTGAGTTGCGCGATTAAGCATGTCAATGCTGGCTTTGCGTGGACTCGTTTAACCGAATGGCAGTAGATGAATACCAAATATTAACGCGAGCTCATTCATTTATAACGAAACTATGACCATTATCTGTTCAAACAAATCATAAACGATACACACATGCATATATTAAATATAACCGTCTACAGGGTTTCCAATAGTGCCAAAACACCGTGCGAATCCCCGGGCGCGTTTCAGCTGCCAAAAATAAAAAAATACAAAAATCAAAACGAAACCAAATTGCCTGTATGAGCAATATTGGCATATCTCAAACTTTAGCAAATTGTTTTCATTAAATATGTGTCAGCAATGTGTTCGAAGAGTGCATGAGATTGCCTGCCAATCACACGATTTATCTTGCTAATTAAACGAATCGAGGTCACGCATTCCGAGCGTCGGATTTCCTCTAACAATCAAATGCTTAATGAAGATTTTCTGCTTTATTTTCCCTATTCTTATTCTTTCTTTATATTGCATTTGCCTTGCCATACTCAGCCAGCCGTACTTAGCTAAACTCAGAAAAACACAAAATTATAGAAAATAAGTAAAAACAGTGTGCAGGGGAGTGAACACTGGACGGCACAGCCATTCTTTACTATCTTTGACTGTTTTTGTTATTGACATTTGTTGTGTTTGGCCCGACTTCAATTAGAGATTCCCAGAATTTGAAAGATCGCTGCCCCTTGTGCATAGCAACCACTTCTGACACCCGCCGCATCACCCGCGTCTTGGATTAGCCACCGTGAATGGTGCTTTGAGTGATTGCCTGCCACCGGGGCACCTGCAGCACAGTTCTTATTTTAAGTCTCTGTAATCAGATGATCCGCGCTGGTTTCGTGATAGCTTTAAGAACTTTTTTTTCTTGGTGATCAATAAATAGGACAAAAACACATTTGACGACCCAAATATGAAACATTATTTTCATTAAAAAATTAAAAAATGTTTGCTCCTTTAGTTTCTAATTTATTACGAATGTTTATGAGTGAAACGATTTTTTCTGCAGCAGGAGATTACTGAGAATGTGACAACTTGGCAGCATTGTCATGGCACTTTCGGATTTGGTCACATTGGAAATTTGAGCGCCATCTGGTGGGGGACGGTCCAATACAGTTTGTGTTGGAATTTCAAGATGGCGGTGCTGATTGTTCTCGCCATCTTGAACACACTAGCGCCACTAGCGATTCGGCACAACATACGCCATAGACATGCGCAGGCTTAATAATTTGGCTCTGGGTAGCACTTTTTATTCCGCGGCAAAAGGGTTAAATCTAGAATCCGTAATTACCATTAACATCCAATGGTATTTGATCTCGAGCTCGCTCAACATTTATTTTATCAAAATACAATCATTGCAACATTCGTGTTGGTCGCATCCTGAAACCACGAATCTCAAAAATGGGACACATTGATTAATTGTTTCGGCACAATAATGATGATGAGCGCCAGCTTCGGTAATTACAGCAGAATTTTTAATTAAAAACAATGACATGACGCTGGGGTTGGTTACTCGTCGGTCTGATGATGGGGCTGTTGCGATACACGTATGTAGGCCTAGGCTCGCTTTGCCAAAAAATTTTAGGGCGCAGATTTACTCACTATTTTATTTCGATACTAATGTCTGGTTAAATAATGCTAGACGTTATAGGATCAAGATTAAACGCGAGTGCAATTAATTTTTCGAGACATTTTTCATTTGCGGAGTTGTAATTTCGTCTGTTGGAATAAGGATAGCTGGTTGGCGCGTTAGCTAACTGGAGCGTCGATTTGCGCAACCGTTCTAATGTTGACACGTTCTAGCCACTCTTTCTCTCCCCTTTTTTTTACTTCTGCCTTGCCCCGTAATGAAAAGAACAACACAACCCTGAGATAAGAGAGAAGTCGTAAAAACGTAAATGGAACATCACACCCACACGATAACAAATGGAATCAGAAGTGCAACGTACCGTATTTCAGCTGGCGTCTAGCACTGGGGTGGGCCACCTTTGCAGAAACATGGTCGTGCCATTTGTAGCCAACGATCTGAATGGTCTAGAAGCAGCTACTCATGGGAGGATTGGCTTCTTGAAAGACGCTGGTGGATTCGTGAGCGTCACCCATCGAGTTTGCAACCAATGGAAGTCGACTTTTCGATTATCGTTTCGGGGCGGAACGACCTAAATGCGCGAGAAACTACTCCTCACATTTTATTGCCCGATCGTAATGTTTACAAATAGGATTTATTTACTCCAAACCATCTCTTTTGTTTGCGTCAATGCAATTCTCGGAGATCCCGTGACCTTCTGATTCTAAAGGTCACGACGGTGAGCGCGAGGTTTTCGTAAAGTGCGCAGACCATGTGTAAGATTTCAAATTTTACTGCTGATAATGTACCGTTAGTATTTCATGTAAGTTTCGAGTTTTAAAATAATTAGGACACGGAAATTCCTTCAGTTTCTGAATCACCTGTTGCCGCGTCTGAGACGTCAATAATTTACGTTGATTCAAAATAATTCCTTCGATTTGCAACGAGTTTAAGCGACTGCTCGGCAGATGGCGTTGGCAATGGATTAGATGTTCGTATATGGGCGTAGATCACGATAGGCATTGTATCTCTGAAACTCGCTGCTTTAGCGCTGGAGAGCGCTAAAACGCGTTGGTTAATCGCCGCTTATAATCAAAGTGTGACGTTTTTGGCGCTGCACTTCCGCTGCGGGCATTTCCGCTGCAAGTCTTGGAACATAAACTCTTCCTGGAAGACGTTGACAAGTCAAACTCTCGAGTTACACCACTATAAGGTTCATCGCCTAATATATATATAGTTCAACGATCAGTTGTTAAGTGTGATGATGACAATACATTTTGTCAATTCTTCGAGATAAAAATGCTACTCCAAATCTTTAATCGTGTAATTAAGACATCTTGCTGCTTCACAACTATAGCGTTTACAGATATAGTGCAGAAACTCTCCTTTATTTAGCCAATTCTTATCGATTCTCGTGTCTCATCATGAGAACATCTGTAATCTCGTTTTATTTAGTCGTCGACATTTCCGCAGCCTTCTGAACCACGAAGGCCGCGACTGTGCAAACTGTAGATCGCTCTGTTTCCGTCACACTGGGTCTATTGGAGAAGGGGTTATGGGAGGAGAGGAAGGGGGTGGTGGGATTGAGGGGGGCTTGTAAAGGCAGTGGTGCCAAATGGCCTACCACTGCCACGCGCAGTGGCTGCCGCTGCTGCAGTCAATGGTGTTAACATTAGGACGTGCTAAATCTCCCGAAAAAGGAGGAAAATGTTTGCTTTTTTATCGAAAACTTGGCGATGCTGTTTTCGTGCTTCTTGCTCTAAAACCAAGAGGGGGCCGGGTGCTAAATGAAGCCTCGAATACTAATTCCTCGAACGTTAGACACGAATACGGCGCGTCACGAAATAGGTCACGGCGCGTTTTATACAATTAAAAGGTCTATTTCAATGAAACGAATACTTATAATGTTTAATTGACCGATTAAATTAAATATATTGTTGACAGACTTGTCGTTATGCAGGGTGGCGTTTAACATTCGGGATTTCGCTTAAAAATGTGATCTTATTTTATTTTATCGCCCGACAAAGACCAGACCTGGCATCTAAAACGTTCACAGTGACGTAATCACTAGACATTTAATCATTTATAGATTTACCTCCCAATTTCCACTTGTCTCCATTCTCGAAGCAAGTCCAAATTTTCCTCTTTCCTCCATCATATTTCTAACAATTAAGGAATTTAGCGATTTCTACGATTTCTACGATTTTGCTATTAGATGAGTCAAATAAATTGAAGGATAGAGGATACGAGTCATCTATGTCGGTCACTATGTCACATTCATCTCTATGAATGGAATATCTTTAAGTTAAGTGTTTACAGAGCTGTATCTTTGCAGGCCAACTCATAAATTGTTTACATCGTCTACAGCAAGATTACTAACCAAGTATAAGCGGAGCGATGGGTTTATGGAAAATGCACATGGTGGATAAAATGTCTCCTAAAATTCTTATCATAAATTCGTAGACACGAACAATTATGGACTGATTCATGGTGTACAGCATTCAGCACGATTGGAAGTCGAAGTATTGGGTCCACTCCAGTTTACCCTTAATGGAATTAAAAATTGGCGTCTGCATCTAAGAAGGCAAATTTCGATTGAAACTGAGTGTATTTCTGTTCGGAGCCTCCGATGACCGATTCAACGAGACCGCTGATAGTATACATGTGCATTTAGTGTATCGAGAGAGAGAGAGAGAGAGTCACGTCAATATATATTTAAAGATCGGTCTCACTAATGAGCGGGCCGCACCCGAATGTCGTAACGCAGAAGCCAGGCGACGTGCTAAATTGGCTGTGAAAGTGAAAAAGACACCACTTGAAGCGATCGCGTTGTAGCACGGCTTCTCTCCACCAGTCTGTGGCCTCCTGAGACACAGGATGGCGACATGGATGGCCATTGAACTCCGTTGAGGCAGATACTCTGTAAAATGCAATACCAAATTCATCGGAAATAAGCCGTTAGAAACTAGCGCTTAATGTCACAGCAAACCTAAATCTCACGGTTATTTGTGTGTCGTCTGGTGTCATTGCAGAGAACCTGATAGTTCGTTTCGTAAATAGATGAGTAGAAACCCTATTAGCTGTTAAAAACATTCCAAACTAATATATTTTGTTATCTGTTTTTAGTCACCTTCATTGTAGTCACAGCACTACAGGAATTTCTGTACCTCTCTTGGTGCGAGGGGCACATTTTTACCAGTACCCCAAGTATCGAATAATCGAGATAGAAAAACGTTTGAGAGCCGCATAAAATATTCCGAATAAAACAACAGAGTCAATTAATTCGTTTCAAATGAATAAAATGCAACAAATATTTTTAGTGTAACATTAGAGACAATTTTAGGCTCACATTTTAAAACATTGGCTCTGTATTTTTAGTTGAAGAAATAAATTTGAACAGAAGAATTTCAGTTCGTTTTTGCAGTGACTCGATGGTCCAAGAAATAGTTTATATTTCGGCAATTGCCCATTGTGTGTTCATAGCGTTCCTGGTGGTGCATGAGAATTCGTGGAGACCTGGCGCCTCTAGAGGTGACAATTGACACCCTTCCTAGTTGAGGAATCGAATAGAGAGAAAAGTGATCTTTGAAATAAAACTGATCAATAAACTAAAACATTAATTTCAAAATTGTCAATTATGTGATCGATTAGAGAGAAAATCATTTTATAATTATAAAAAAAAAATTAAAATATGGTACCGTTTACATAATCGATTACATCGGTTATTTTGATCATCAATTTGCGGTTACTCAATTACAATGAGCTACTCGATCCTCGCAATTCCAACGTCTTGGCGATGGATGGGGAAGGGGTCTCCGGAGGATGGTCGAGTGGATGGCGAATGGCCCCGCTATTGATCCGACTGACCGCACATTGCAGGACACACCCACCCGCGCCCTAGTCGGACTGTCCAATGCTCCCCCCCCCCCCACATACAATGTCCCGGGAGACCTCCGATCACAATTGCCAAAATGTTAATTATGCGGGAGAGCAAATGGCATTAGAGAAATGTCTTTTACGTTGTTGTAAAGGATACGACCTGAATGGTGGTGGTGGTGGTGGTGGTGGTGGGAGGAGGCTGCTTAGGAATGGAAGAGAAGGGGGTATGGGATGTTGCTCCTGGGTATAATTGGATTTAAACGTCCAGTCTTTCGAATGAAAGTCGTTGCGAAATTAGCCTATACCACGTCGAAGAGCTAATTTTCGATAAGCGAACCCCCTTTCACTCTATTCGACTGACCTGGTCATTATTACGAGAACGCAATTAGTTCGTTGGCGTCGATTTTTCCTGATTACGGTTTATTCCATTTTTTAAAATGAATTCTGCGCCACGCTAATCCCTGTATAGATCGCGATTCGGGCAATGGATCAATGGTTCAAAGATAATATGCTTAAAATATACAGGTGTGTGGATTAATCACGTCCACTGAGGACAGCTCATATCTGGATGGTCTGGTTAGGGTCGAAATTCTGCTTGGTGTGGGATTTGTTTTTAGTTGGGACGTCAAATGTTACAATTTTTAAAGGGTCGAATTCACAACCCACTAGATTTCTGCAGTTATTTTCTCTCTTTTAACTGGGCAATCCATCTCAAGATTTTTGGTCCAATTGGTTAAAGATCCCTGCCCTGTTATTCGGATGATAGGTTAAGATTTCAACCGGGCAAATTGTCAATAAAAAAGTGACTCAGTCACCAGATATCTGTCCAGAATCGCAAGATCTGGGCTCGAATATCTGTATAGATTTAATTAACTATGTTATCAATCAAATGTAACACTTTTAGGAATCAGATTTAGTACCATGGTTCTGGGCTCGAATCTCTGATCTGTTCAGAATCGGAAGATCTGGGTTCGAATACCTGTATAGATTTAATTAACTATGTTATCAATCAAATGTACAACTGTTAGGAATCAGATTTAGTGCCATGGTCCTGGGCTCGAATCTCTGATTTGTTGGAAATAAATTATCAGTCACTACAACTACAGCGGGTAATGTTCAGTGCGGTTATCCGGCAGGAGGAGGATTAGACGTAGCGGCAACAACCTGCGTCTTGATATATCACAAAAGAGAGACTAGCCTTACCTACAGCGCCACCACGCGGTAAATAACTCGAGTAAACCTCTCAGAATGCGCGGCGCTGTTTACCGATGCTTTTTTTGTCCCAACACGAATTAGGACTGATATGCGGGGCGGACATTTCCAAGGTGGCTAATGAGCCCATAACCTAAACCAGGACATGTCTAGACGACATTACGTAAGCCGTTTTTTGGTGATGTTCAGAAAGTGCCAAGTTTTAGCTTTTTTTTTGCCGCTCGCACGCTGTGTGACACCTAGACTTGGCCACAGGAAGCCCATCAAGTGAAATTGTCATTTACTTTTTTGATGAGGTCTGCGACAATTTAGAAACGCGAGGCGAACATCCGAAGTGAACCATTCCAGGAGTGGAATGAGATTACGCCACAGCTGACTGCGTGTCGTTTCAGGGTTGGTTAGGCGCCGAGTTATTTCTGCGGAGGTGGTCAACGCAAATCATTTCATAAGCAACAAATCTCTTATTTTGACTTAGCTAGGACTTGCAGTTCGTGTGTCTCCCTATTGTAATTTTAAGGAATATCGAAGCCCAGTTTGTCTCTAGCTCGATTAATCTATATTAAAACTATCATGTACTAAAAAATCACAACGTCCCAAAATTCTCTTAAGCGGCGTTTACATCTCATAGGAACGCGGCTTCGTGGAGCGGCTCCATGGAGCGTGTCTCGCTCCTATTCTGAAGGGAGCCTTGCATGGAATCCGTTTACTGAGCGTCATTTATGCGCTCACTGAGGGCTCCGCTCCGCTCTCGATATAGCATGAACGGCAATGGCACAACAAGAAGAGCGCTCAATTTTGGTGCGATATTTTCATGCATCACCTCATCTACTGACAAATATTTTCATTAAATTTATGTGCAACCGCGACATCTATTGAGCAAATGTTACATCGACGTGCACTGCATCACTGCTCCATTAAGGTGTAAATGCAAAAGATCGTAGGAGCGTTGGTTGCAGGGGAGTAGAGCACTATCCTGTCTCTGGTGCAAACATTACAGTAGAAACATTTCGAGATGCCCTAAAAATAATATCGTTTCAGTTAAATAATAAATAAATATAATTAAGTAATAAGGAAATCTAATCAAGAGATTTTTCAATTTTTCGAGCGCTCCGACAAGATTTCAGAAAACAGCAATTTTGGCAGTAGAGTGTCAGAGAATATGTCGTCAGTAATTTTGATGATAAACAAAACACTTTCATAGAAAATAGACAAAAACAGTAATGATATAATCCGACCAGCTTTCTCTGTTGGTTTTGGCAAACCGATTCTGTATGTGTTCGTCAACGCACATCACAAAGACAAGGCGTTATGATAATGCGCTTCAAAATCAATCATCCAACCAAAACAGAACCCTGTTATTTTTTATCGGCCGTGCCGAGACCGAAAAATGAGCCCTTTATTAAAGATCATCATCGTCTGATCACGTTAGCGTTCGCGGCGTGTGTCGTGACGTCATACTTATTTGCGGCAACTATTGGTGGGCGGGACACTGGTGTCGTCTTCCTGCTCTTCCTCTCCCTCCGCAAGACGCGGCTCTTTGAAATACAGCGCCACGGCGCGGCGAACATCAATCACGAGTGCTTCACTCTTTTTATTTCGTGCATATCGAATTGATGATGATGATGATGATAAATAGCGCAGGTCGCAAATCGCGGCTGCCTCTGCTTACTTAGTATCAGTGCCGCTTTTTATGGGGGAGGGCATCGAAATAGGCAGTTGCCCAGGGTGTGCACCGATGCGTAGGTGGTTTATTGAGCGAGTCAAATTATGTCTAAGCTATAACGTCACTAATTAAGAATGAAATTCAACATGCACAACTTGTTTGAAATAAATAATCTTATCTAATATAACACCATTTTTTAGTCATGGGCAAAAATGATTGCAACGAATGCATTCCGCGATTAAATACACAACAGATTCGAGCAATGGGGCGTTTAAACATTCAAACAAAATAGGCGAGCAAGAAAGCATGTGAATGACAAATTAAAAACGACGCTCACCATAAATGTGCTCGGGATTAAAAAAGAGGTTAACATTTGTGCACAACAGCAACATTCCGCTAATCAAATTAGTGCATATCTGCACTTTTTATTAATAATATTGCTATTAAAGTTAAGCCGTGGGATCCATCCGTGTCTGTACGATATCAAATTCAAACAGACTGCAAGAAGAGACGGGATGGGGCTCGGACAGGATTCCTAGCCCAGGGCACGGTACAAATGAAAAACCTGTTCAGTTTACAAGACTGATGAAAATAGGCAAGCATCTACGCTTTCGTATTAATCGTTCCTGGGGATTCGCTGGCGGCTCTTGATAAATTATACTGGAAAAATAAAAACAATGCGTAACAACTGAGGAATTTGTTCGGCAGTCAAGCCCTCCTCTTATATGGGATCTGGGATCTCAAGTTTATTAGTCTGTGTGCCTGTTTCTACATAGTGGTTTGCGATGTTGGTCTTGGATATAATTTGGTAACCTAATCCTAGCATTTGTAACAGTGTTTACAATATCATAGGTTTCCTTTGGGGTGCAATTTTAGACATTGATTTTCATTTCTAGTACAAGTCTTAGTACACAACTTTTCTTTAATTACATGATTAGCCAAATGAGATAACTCCACTATAATCACGTAAATGTCTAAGTCGAAATATCGATACATTAGTTACAATCGAATATCATAGGATCACCAGAACACAACAATTCTAAACCAAATATTTATCCTTGCAAATGCGCTACTAGCGGATATACAGATTATTGAGGTACTTAATTTAAATTTTTATTCATTCTGTACACTGTGATGGGAACCGAAATATTGAAACATCTCAAATGTTGTCACTAAACGTAGATTTGCTACAGAATTTGTGATGCCATTTATTCATAAATCAACAAAAAGAAGCATATCTTTTTAATTTTTCATATCATAACAATTAATGTTTTCATTAAATATAACCGGTTAATCAAACAAGCTGAAGCCATTTTAACCTGCAACGTAAGAAAAGAAACATCTTCTATTTATTTAAATTGATTAGCTTGGTCCAGCTCAGCGAATATGCATTTGCTGACCCTGGAATTGGCAATCATTATAAACATTAAAAACATGGAAGCTATTTTGTGGGGATGTGCTCATACAATATATTTTTTTCAACGTCCAGGTGCTTTATCGTCCAGGCTAAATAGATTATGCAATGCTGCTTTCGATGTTGAAAATGTTCCGGAAAAATTGCTGATCGACGGGTTTTTGAGTGTAGGAGGACATCGGAGTGGAAGTTGGGAGTTTTTCTTCGTGGCCTTTCCGTGATAAACTACTTTGGGGGATGAAAACGTGGTGATAAACTAGCTTCTGGAAGCATGTCCAAGTGTTTTGTCACGTAAGACTAAAGTGCACTCATAAATAGCCGAAGGCATTTACCAGATTTTGCTACTGGCGCGAAATCCCCCGAGTCTTCTCTAAAAGACAAAGAAAAAATAAAATAAAAGAGTGTTGAAAAATTGCGTACTCTAGGTCTGTTCTCTGTAAGTCTTTACAATACCAGTATATTTTTATACACTTGGAGTTGGTGGTCACTAGACCTTTGAAGTTCTAAAAATGAGCCGCATTTGTTCAAGTGTAACCGGAGATATTGTTAAAAAAAGGTTAACAATTTGTGATTCAGATTAGATATCTTTTGACAATTTTAATTACGAACATTTCATTATATTCTGTTCTCTGAGCTAACTTAAACTTCATGAAATTAATTGATTTATGAATAGTTTAAGGCGGGTTTTCATATTAATATAACGATAATTAAAATTATCATGCCATAAAAGTTGCACGAAATTACTACAAACGAGCCTTAAAGCTGATTATAGTTTAATTGAATCATTTGTATTTGTCCTTTATCGTGCGTTACGTTTATTTGTTTTCAAGCGTAATTACATGGTATGTGCTGAAGCTACAATAGAAAATTGGCGTTTATATTTTACGAAAACGTATCCCAAGTGCAATATGGAATCCTAAATTGGGGGCGCTAATGTAATAACGTTGACATGTTCGCCTTGTCCATTTGTGAGAATCGCTGCCATTGGCGAATTCTCTCCGAGCATGGTCCTCTTTAAGTAGACGTTAATTCGTGTAATTTATTTTTGTCTTCTTTTTCAGATGATACCAATGGGACAGCGACAAATATATCTTTCGCACATGAGACAATCAAGTTAATGCAGCGCCGTAAACGAGATGACGCCAAAATGACCGCCGCCCTTAAAGGTGCCCTCCCCTATTTGGGGTTGGCGCTGCTTTTGTTGCAAGCGCCCAGGATTCTCGGATGTCGAATTTCGGAGTTCTACTGCGACAACGGCGAGTGCGTTGGACTCGATAGGTAGGCCTCAATTCAAATCAGTAAAATCGTTCAATAAAAATGGAGTACCGGAACAGACCGGAAGCAAAAGACGAACGAGAGTTGGCGAAAACTCTTCTAATATAATAATAGTAAACTATTAATTAAAATGAACTCTCGTTCGTCTTTTTCTTCCGGTCTGTCCCGGCACCCCCATTTTTATTGAATATAACCCAGACGTTTTTCCTATTCTATTGTTAGTAAAATCGTTGTCTTAAAATATGGTTATTCTTTTGTTGGGGCTATTCAAGTAAAAATTAATCCCTTTTGTAGATTTTGCGATGGCGTCAAAGATTGTCAGGACGGAAGTGACGAGACGAAACTGTGTACACGTGAGTTGCCAATCAAATTTCAGTTTCACATTTCAACATCACTATTTTATTTCTATAAGAAGACGCGCAGAAAGTCGCATGGTTTTTGGTTTAGTTTACTACTCATCCTAAATGATGCTAAATTGGAGAGCGCCGGTGCTTTACACGAAGCCCATTCGGGGGAGCTTTGCATAGCTTCTGTTCTACTTTCGCTTTAAGCCAATACAGGGTGACACGAAAGCGTTAGCCGCAATAAATCCAGTTCCTGATATTTCGACACCGTTCACATTTCAATAATATGGATTAGAATTTTGCTATGGCGTGTTTAAATTAACGCATTGCTTCTGAAAAATATCCAAATTTCGCATTTCTAGATATATTATCATGGAAATGTGGTGTAATGATTGCCATTTTCTGAAAATTGTAAATTTTCAAATTCTTTTTTTTAAGCTACCGTTAAACTTTTATGACTAATCCACATAAACAACAACCCGAAATCTTACCGATTAACAATTTTGTAAAGTGTTTTTGTCATCATAATTAATTGGTTTCATGTAATGTAATTAGTCATGTAATTAGTTTTATTTTATTTATGTAACAGTCAATTTATGGCTGTAATAAAAATGTTTTTTTCTTATAAATATTATTCCGAATTATTTTCTGTAATTAGTTATTGCCCATTACATTTTTCTGTCCGATAGCATAATATTGCACGTAAATTATTTTTTAAAGAATGGCATAAGCTAAGACTTTTTGCTTATGAATCCATTTCTAAAAGAAATTATATTTTTACAAGTTTATATGTGGCGTTGAAGCGACTTATATTTCGTATTCCCTAATCCCTTATCCAATTTATTTTTTCCTAAATTTTCTTGCTCGAAGCACTCACGTGTCACTGCACATATGCACTTGTACACTCTGTAAGAAGATTAATTATAAATATACAAGGCAAATATGATTTGAGCAGGAAAGTCAAGAAAGTAAACAACTTTTTGCATGTCTGGAATTGAAATTCGTCGAATTCTGACTCAATAAACATGATTAAGTGCGATATCGCCTAAATGCAAATTTTCATATATCCATATACGGTATGTGTGCAGTTCGATTTCTTAATAACGAAGGACACATATTTAAAGCAAATTAAAAATTAATTTGATAATCACTAAAACAAATTTACAAGTTTGAGGATAAATAATTTATTATAGAGATATCAATTCATAATTTTTATGCTGACATTATTTTTAATTATCCAGGCATATTATAAATAATTATAAAAACGTACATTACACATTACGGTATAAATATCAGTGGAAAATGTCCTTCCAGTATGAAATTTGAATACAAATATAGGTGGCGCGCTGTACTGAACTCCTGGCGGCCTTTGCATCTTATTCTAGGCTGCAACCGTACCTACTACGGCGACCGTCACAAGACTTACCATATCGACATCGCCAAACCACCAGCCACCAAGCTGCCGTTCATGTGCGCCCTCACCTTCATGGCAGGTGGTGGCGACCTGGGCGACATCGTCGAGCTCTCCCTGGAGCGTTTTCAGATCGGTCGCCTGGAGTCGCCGTCCGAGGGCGGCTGCGTAGCCGGCCACATGCGAATCCTGGAGCGTGAGCCGCCTCACACGGGTGGCCACTGGTGCGGGACAGCTGCCACCATCCCTGTTTATTACAGCGAGACCAACAATGTGACAGTGGTCATCACTCTGCCACCGGCCACCACCGAGGCCGACCACAACAAGACACACTTTCAGTTTGCTCTCAAATTCCGCTACCTGTCCAAGGCTGACGCCGTCACGCGATATGGACCCAGTTTCTCACAGTACCACCGCGGCGAATGGATTCCATTTACAGCCTGTGACCGTAGCTTCCAAGATTGTGACTCCCAACCGTGCAAACTCCACTCGCCCAACTTCCCAGGAGTCTACCCACGTAATGTGACCTGCTACTACCACATCACTCAGCGCACCATACCACGTGGCCGTCATGCTTTCATCACCATCCAACAACCCAACGAAGACAAGTTGAGCATCAAGGCGGATGGAACTGGTTATGGTGGCGTGGCCAGAGAAATCGCATTTCGCCGTGAGAAAAAATTGCTCTTTGGTCAACGATGCACGCACGACTATGTCAAGATCTACGATGGTTCCGACACCTCAGCTCCACTTCTGGCTCAATTTTGCCGCAGCGGGGCGCTGGCACCGGTCGTGTCTAGCTCACCGGAGATGTTGGTCGAGTTTCACACCACCGCTGTTGACTTGCTGGAGCTCCATCACTTTGAGTTGGACGTGGAAGTGGTGTTCCTACTCGAGAATGAAGTTGGACTGCGCATGACTGGCAACCGCTGCGAGTGGACCATGTATGCCGACGAGCGTGGCTCAGGAGTTATCCATAGCCTGCGCCACCTGGCCGCACCCAACACCACCTGCTCATATACCTTCCGTGGTGGTAAGTATGACATTGTGTGGCTCTACTTTGTCAAGTACTTCGTAGACAACAAGGGCGGTGCGGCGGAGTCACTGGAACGGCAGCCGTCCATTCGTGGTGAGCTCTACGATGGTAATCCTACCGTCGCCACAGTTCCATCACCTGATGGTACCGGCACTACCAACACCACCCTGTTGGCCATCTTCGATGACGAGACCAGAGTAAGACTGTGCGTCCATGCCCGAAGCTTCCCAAATTTCATTCCACTGAGACCATGCCGTCACCCGGAAGAAAGCTATCTTACTTCCGGTCCTGATCTCTTCCTTCGCTACAATTTCTCTGATCAGTTCAACCTGCACTATCTACACATGGAAGCAAGGTACGAATTCGTGGACACCTACCAGGATGGCGAACCAATGACATCTGTGACCAACGTCCAGGGGACACTACAATCGCCACTGACAGATTGTAACCGAGTGTTCCGGAGCACCAGGCGTCCGGCCGGCACTTTCTCTTCACCCAAAAACGTCTTTCTCTATGGCCGAGGCGGCCGGAAGAGCCTGCACTGCTCCTACAAGTTTGTGGGTCAGGAGTCACAGACAATTCGACTGACCTTTCGTAAGATCCGGCTGGGCAACAGGAAGTGTGACACCTTCCACGACCTACACTCACGACGTCACATCTGCCAGCCACATTACAATGTCAATGCTCACAGTGCCCACCACCACTACAAGCTGGAGGAAGCGGAGATCCGTGTGTCGCAGGTGCTGTGGGGCCGGGTGGAGATTCTGGTGGCCTGCCTTTGCCGGATGGAGAAAACATTGACCATTGACCTCATGTCCAATGTGGGTCACGTCAACTTCAGTGTGACGGGTATGACCAGTCTGGAAGATTTTGACAGCTTCTACTTTGAGGCTGCCTACGAGTTCCTGTCGGGCGCATACTGCAATGCTGGACATGTTTTGGAGGGTGGCGGTGGCGAGATCTCCATGGTGGCGGGTGAGGCCGACCTGAAGGATGGCCCCACCCGAATCAAGTGTCCCTGGCTGCTGCCGGCCAACCACGACCAGTTTGTCCACCTCAGAATCCCAGGCGTGACCCCGTCAGAGGTGTGCGAGACAAACAACCGAATCATCATCTTTGCGGCGGACGAGCTGGAACCGGTTTCAGTCGTCTGCCCATCTGTCAGAAATTTTGAGAACTCTCCTCACGGATATGGAACACCATACGGCGGCGCTGCCACTAATCCTCACGGTGGTCAGGGCGGTGGTGCTGGTGCCGCTGGTGGATCCGGTGGTGGCAGCACCAGTCCGGGCGAAGTTGAGGTATTCACCAAGTCCTGGAACAAGACTGTTTACCCCAGCAGGTCACCGTCGAACATGCTGCTGGTGGAGTTCCACGCGTCGGAGCCGGGCCGCTTCTATTTCAAGTGGAGTCGGAGCGTCAAGGCCCACGTCAACAAGCTGCTGGGGCGGAAGTCGCGCAGTGAGGAATGTGTGACCAAGTGCAGCGACGGCACTTCCTGCTCCGGATCCCTATTCTGGTGCGACCTGAAGGCGCAGTGCCAGGCTGGTGGGGGCAGCGATGAGGCTGCCAATGTGTGCAACAATGGGGCCCAGTTTCCATGGCTGTACGTGGGCATTGGGATCGGGTGCGGCATATTGGTGACCATCGTATTGGTGGCCTCTCTACTACATCGGCGACGCGAGACCAAAGCCAAGAAAGGAAAGCCTGTGCCCACCGATGAGTATCCAATGGATGGCAAAGAGATCGACTGTTAAATGGGATGTATGGTAACATAGTCTAGCTCCGTCATTGGCCACTGACTTTTCGGGTTGTGAATGATTTATAACTCAAGCGGTAGCTGCCATTGCAGCACAATTATGTCGATGATCTTGAAATAAGGTCGATCATAAGACGGTTTACTAAACTCTTTCCTGGTCAAAATTTTAAGATGATTTTCATTAAACTTAAATAGGGCTCGATATACCAACTAGACAGCGGCTAGAACAATCATAAAAAAAAGATATAGCTTATGTCTTTAGATTTGAGATTACATAAAAAAACATGAAAACATGATGGAGATTTAAAAAATGTTGAGTGTATATCGTAAGTGGGTTTTGTAATTTTAGGCGAAATTGAATTCAATTTTCATTATGATATATCAAACATGCTAAACAGAATAATATATCTTCAAACTTTCAAGTACGACGTGGTACGAATTGTACTGATACTAAGTTCATTACGAAACAGAAATCAAGGAAGAATGATGTACATTTTTATGAATTTTTATACTCGTTAGTTTATTTAAGATGCTTCCAGTGTTACGCAATTATAAATGCAGTATATTGCATATATCTTGTCTAATTGGAGATTGAACTTGTTTTACAAATGTATTTGGGAAAGTAAGCGTGTTTAGATGTTCCATACCAAGAACCAAAATGTTTGGGTAAATTTACATGCATTAATTGACAATATCAAACATGTTGTGAAATTAATTCATTCATTTTAATAAACCGATCCAGAATGTACAGAGTAGCTCGAATTTGTTAAACGTGATACGAACGTGACGAGGAATGAAGATGCCTAGGTATGACTCAAATCGGTTTTCCTGACTATATTTGTTAAATGTTTTTTTGTGGGTTCCATGAATATTAATGATAAAAAGAACAAGCAAAGTGTTGGTTTTATCAAGACTCGTTTTAAAATCTCTAGTGGTGTCTGATAAGTGTTTCATAAATAAAAACATAATTTCAAATTGAATTGATCTGTCTGAACTTTACACAACACCATCACAACATATTTTTATTCCAAGGTATTAAATTGACACCGAAGTACCACAAAAAGTTACCAATGTACACGGTAATGTATTCGTGATTGCTCTACTACACATGTCAAATTAGTTTGCTCCTAATTGGTTGTCTACACGGCTCCGATTGCTTGGAGACCTATTGCTAAACATTTTTTTTTAGTTTTAATCAACTGTAGCCAAC
This sequence comes from Mycogona germanica, assembly GCA_034698785.1. Classification (NCBI taxonomy): domain Eukaryota; kingdom Metazoa; phylum Arthropoda; class Diplopoda; order Chordeumatida; family Chordeumatidae; genus Mycogona; species Mycogona germanica. The sequence continues at coordinate 5,025 of JAQGBY010002639.1, read as the reverse complement.
CGCACTACAGGCCTTACGTCCCCCTCATGGTACTTAGGCACTGTGCAAGGGGGACCGATTTGTAACCGATTTGTAACCGAAACTTCTAGTTGAAGGTAGTGACCTCTGGTGGACGTGTGCACTGGCGGCAGGGTGGGTTCTCACGTTTTTAATAATAAAGACATTTATTCATCGAATAAAACATCAAAGGTGCCGGTGACTTAACACCTCAACCTTTGGTTTCTCACGAAACTAGGCCAAAAATCACATTTTGCTGATCAGGCACAAAATACTCAACTTCCAGCATCGGCACGCAGGTGGATGAATGGTTAAGTTAACAGTATTGGGTTCAAACCATGCGTGAGTAATTATTTTCTAATGCATGGTCACTTAACTTGATCACGGCATTGATTAATTACACGATAGTTTTGTGAATTCATTAGTTTCTCTTGGCGATCAACAGATCAAAAACACATTTTCACGACCGAAATATTTGATAAAAGTAAGAAAAATTACTTTCATTACAAAATGTTAACATATTTTCCCTGCATTTTCTGATTTATTACGAAAGTTTACTAGAGAAACTATTTTTCTAACGCAGAATATCACAACTTGGCACCACTGTCATTGGCACTTTCGGATTCGGTCACATTGGATACTTGAGCGCGCTCTGGTGGGGAACGGTGTTACTTTTGTGTTAATGTCAGCGCCGCTGGGGATCTTCATTTTGAAAACACATGCGTAACTGCTTTGGTTCTCTGTTTATCGAAGGTGACGTTAAAGTTCGACAAAGTCAACGCTCAATTCTGAACCCCTGTGTACTGAGCATATACATAAAACATTTTTTCTTTTCTTCGAGACAGTTGCGCGAAGAGGTCTCGTTATTTTTCTTTTCCCGGACACAATTCAAATTTCATCAACTCTGCGTACGCACAATGTGTACACTTCGGTGTACATTCATTCGCAAGAATATTGCTTTGAAATATTCCTACATGAAAACCTAATTTAGTGGGAACACTTCAGTCAACTCTTGTGCCATTCGCCAGAAATCTTCAATTTGTTTTTCCTGCGAAGAAGTGCCCAAAGGTGAACGTCGTGGAAGAGGTTCTTTATTGTGAGGCATGTTAAATACAACGACCGACGCAATAGAATAAAAAGGAACCTTATTTGCCTAAAAATGATTTCAATCTGGTTTTATGTGGGGTTCGCTTTTGTTGGAGATTCCAATTTTTTTAACACTGGAACGCCTTGTTGCCACCTTCGTTTTCAAATTCCTTGCTCAAAATTGGTTGAAAAAGTTTCAGAGAAAAAGTAATTAAATTATGTGACTTGCAAAGAGCACCTTTAACTTTTTTGTAAGTTGTTTTTGAAAGAGCTAAACTAGTTAATAAAAAATGCAGCTACTGATGAAAAACGAAAAGATGAAGTTAGAATAACTGACAACAAACCTTTTTCTACTTTTTACTCAACGCATACCATCTGTAGAAGTGGGACCTGGTTCAAATTTAAAATTAGAATAGGAAATCTTTTACCAAATGGAATGAAATTTAAAAAACATGTTGACATTGACTTTCTATTTCAGTTGCCTTTGTGCACGATGACGTTTCGCATTTGGTCCTTTAAATGGGACGACTAAATTCCTGAAAAATTCCCACGAATAACATATTGATACCAACTAAGATGGTGAAATTGCAGGACTACAATTTGAAACTCGGCAACGAAAATAGTTTAAGCGTAAAATTTAACACGTCTTCTCGAAGATAAATTAAGAAAATGAAAATTTGCGAAACACAAAAACACCACAACTTTTACTTAAACGTTTACGTTAAATTTTACGTTTAAACTATCTTCGTTGCCGAGTTTCAAATTGTAGTCCTGCAATTCCACCATCTTAGTGAATACTACCATCGGCTCCTCTCTTCTTTCTTTAAATATTGATACCAAGTTTATGCAAATTAGATTGCTTCCAATAGTAGTTCTGAGAAATGACGACATGTCTACAGTATATTTTAAATCTAAATTATAAATTTAAATTAGTAAGAATTCATATAATTTCATTTACGATCACCGCAGCACTGTAACAATTTTACATATTTTGTGAAAGTGCATATGCATTTTACACACTTGTTTCTATCCGTAATCTGACAATTTTATTGATCTTCAGTATTCCTATGTATCGAGGAAAAAGCAGAAATAAATCAAATTTCGTTCAGTTAGCTAAAATGAAAACTGGATGAACCAACTTTTACAACAGATAGTAGAAACAATTCGAAATATTGGGTTAGACCCTACCGACATCGAATTTATTGCTGTCAGTAGAAGGAGCAAAAATGAGAGAGCCTAAATTCATCCCATCACATCTATTCTCGAGATTATTTTTCTCTACGTGTATGGCTGGAGTGCTGAGAATCGCTAGGCTTATACTGCGTGTCCTAATTTTCTTTCCTAAATTGAATTTAATGCATCGACTCGAGAGTGGCTCGCTGCGTGATGTAATTAGGAATATTATTGTAATACGAGCAATCCCATTTCATCCGTAGCAGATGCGGGCGTGCCTAAAAATGTTCCTCGGTTTCTTCGCCAGCGACTTCAAAGAAATGCAGAGAGTGGAATCCAGCTGCCCGTTATTGTAGCGCAGATGAGACAGTGTGACCGCTCATCAATTTGTTTATGCCGAACGCTCCTAAAATAACGAAGACCTAAGTAAAATGAATAAGATGCTGGTCTGCACTACTTTTATTTTAGCGACACTTCGATATGGAAATTATCCGATTTTTCATTTGGGGAGTTTGATTTGGGATCTACATAGAACACAAGAGTTTTTAAAGATCATGGCCAAGATACTTTGACCGATTTTTGGCGTTACAACGTCTTCTAGAATGTTGGAGGTTGGTCCAAATCATTTGGGATGAAAATGCAACAAAGCGCAGCGGAAACAGTCTACCGTCAATTGTTCGAACACAATCGAGCAGACCCACTTAAATGTTTACGCGATACAATGTCGATCGTGATCTATGCCCATGTGCGAACATCTAATCCATCGCTAACGCCATCTTTCGAGCAGTCGCTTCAACTCAATCGCAAATCGAACGCAGCGGAAACGGTCCACCGCCAATTGTTCGAACACAAAACACTTAAATGTTTACGCGATACAATGTCGATCGTGATCAACGCCCATGTGCGAACATCTAATCCATCGCCAACGCCATCTGCCGAACAGTCGCTTCAACACGTCTCAAATCGAATGTGATGGAGCATAGACATCAATAGACTGAGCGGAGCAGAAGTCTATGTATATTTGCACGAATTTCCATAAAACCCCAACCACAAATAAATCTAAAAATCGCTGTCTTTCAATTACTACACGAAAATGATGACACGACTAAACATTTGGGCTGTGTCGAAAACACAACCTACAAGTTTTTAACCTTGACCGCTCGAGGAGGAGTCGGTTTAAGAGACAGGTTTTATTATTATTATTTTTTTATTCATTCTAGAGGTTAAATCATTTGCAATGAAATTATAAATTGAAAATACTATTACAAACTTTTACACAACAATAGGTTAAATACAAAGGTCTGTACAATGGTTTCTGCGTTCTAGAGCGTTTATTTCTTGGCGTGTTCCTTCTCACTTTCTCGATATTGCCAGTGCGTGACAATAAATCTTGGCACTTGCGGAATTGTCCCCATCGGCGCGCCACATTGCAATGACGCGGGGCGCGTCGAACAGGCGAGAGCTATTTGAAAAGTAATTGGCGGAGTGCGATGTCCCCGGATCCAGTCGATGGAACCTCGCCTCCGCCCCGCATTTACTGGCGTATTTTTCGTTTGTTCGCGCGCTCATTAAACTGACTTTAATGCATATTTATGAGGCGATTTTACTCAATTGTGCCAGACAACATCGACACATTTAAGCATTTGTCGCGACGTCATTCGTGCTACCCTTTTTTTATAACACAATTTCAAGAATTCAGGCACCAATTTTGAGTTTATCGCGCTAAACGCTCGCTACATAGATTAGAAGATTTTCCGAGTCTCCTCGTATAAAATAAGCTAAACCACGAGTAGGGATTCATTTACCTCGACAGAAAATAAAATTTACGGATGGCTAATTTTTCAGAGTTAGTCGGAAATTGGATCGCTTGTCTAGAAAATATGCACCTTGTTTAATATTAGAACAAAAGTTTTATTGATCGTCACATGTTCTACTGTAGGATTGGTGCATGTTAAAACGCGTCGACATTTGTTAACTTTTATACTGTACAGTAAATCTGGATTGTAAATATTATTACTTTTCAGGGAAATATTCAAACTACGTTTATTGTTTCAGCTGTTTTGCATCCGTTTATTGAACGGGCTTATTACGTATTCGTTACATATTTGGATTGCTTATTTTTTCTAGTGACTCTTTTTTGAATTAAATTTGAGTTCATAATTAACTTACGGTTATTCTAATTACGTTATTTTCATAAGTTAAACTAGTTGATCGATAAATCGTAAAATTAGTATTGTACAGTGGGATCGAAGAAAGATAGTTACGTGAGCGACTATTTTTATTTGATTTTTTAAAAATGTTTTTATGGACTCGTTTTCGTAATTTTCTTTCTCACAACAGTGGAGTACGGTTTTTCCCGCGAGTTTCCGTAAAATTGTGGTAGATAATATCGCGCCACATAGTCACATATACTCCGACTTTTCCCTACCCCAGTGGCGGCTTCCAAATGTTTATATAGAAATACCAAACGAAAAACAAGCAATTTGCCACGCTCCGCACGACTTCCACGTTTACAGTCCAAAGTCCCCGTCCCGTATATCCGTAACCTCCTGAGTCCTTGAACCACAACGAGCGAGACTTTCACGATTTCTCTGAAAAGACTTCTCGAGAACATGTCAAAAACATAGCTCGTATAGCTGTGTGAAGACGTGACATTGTACCAGTAATTGCGTGATGAAGGTGTGACAAGGTCAGGTGTGACAAGGTCAGGTGTGACAAGGTCAGGTGTGACAAGGTCAGGTGTGACAAGGTCAGGTGTGACAAGGTCAG
>JAQGBY010002638.1:0-22091 GCA_034698785.1 Mycogona germanica | reverse complement strand
TCTGCAGTACATAGTTAGTTTTTAAGGCGCTGCCTATATTCTACTATGGTACAGTTAACGATATATCATATTTTTTGAATATAAATATGTCAATAGTTTACGCTTAACCTCTTTCGCATTTCATTCCTTTGATTAGTCTCACACTTTTTCAAACCAATACCGTTGAGTACGGCTGACTACATAAAAAATTAGAAATACTCAGTGATTTTTCGTGGACAATTTTCAACATCAATTCTAAATGAAAATTAAATGTATAATTAATAAAAGTAGCAATAATTTAAATCAAGAATCCCAATTAGCGAATAGCACTGTCACCATTTCACTGCTATACGAATTTTAAGACGAATATACTTTACGTAATTTGTTAAATGTGTACCATGTTTTAATAAAATTAATATTTTGGTTATCGACCCCCGTAATTCATGCCAAAATTCAGTCAAGAGTGTTGAGGCGATTCTAATTAAAAGATAATCTCGAGATTTCGAAATTCGGAACTCCCTGTATGATCAATATGCATCGCACTGCTACTAGTCAGCATAAATGCGCCAGTTGTCATGCATGATCGTTGACAAACTTGCTGATTTCCGTTGTATCCTGTCGTCTTGTAGTCGTTAAAATGCCAATTGTCCTCCAAGGTACAAGGGAGGCGGCCTTCGTGCACGCTCTGGCCGCCGCCGGTGTGGCCCACGCCGTCACCCGCGCCTGTTCTGGCGGCGAACTGGAAAAGTGCGGCTGCGACCGGACCATCCGCGGCTACAGTGCCCAGGGCTTCCAGTGGTCAGGCTGCTCGGACAACGTGGGATATGGAACGGCCTTCTCCAGGACGTTCGTTGACGCCAAAGACAAGAAGACGGGCAAAGGCAACTCGAGGTCGCTCATGAATCTGCACAACAACGAGGCGGGACGTAAGGTACTACTCACTCGCGGCCTGGTGGCGTTAATCGCTTCAATGTTAAAACAAATAATGCTCATCTATCCGTCAGCTTCCGCTTTCATTTTCAAATCTTCTATATGATCTTTTTTAAATTAAAAGATTTCTTTCTTTAATTTTAATTTTCAAAAGTCAGATCTAGCAAAATCATACGTTGGCATGATGACCACCAGATGGCAGCGCACTCGATAGCGCACGTTGCGAATGAAATGTATTGGCGTTACGCGATATCAGTAATGCGCAATTGTAATTGAAATTTGAAAGCGCAAATTCGCAATATTAGTGCGTGGTCCTGCTGTTGCTCCATATTACAAGAGTCGCTAGCAAACATCTGTTTAGGATTTGAAATTGTTTACAATTACAATATGTACCCACAAGCAGCCCCGGATGGGGCCTATGGCGGGGGGGTGTCGAACGACCAGTTAAGGACAAAGGGGTGGTTGTCCTCTTGACTTGAGACTCATTAAGGCTATTCCAAAAGTAGACCACTTAACATTACTTGGACATCCCTTCCACTTTGAACACATTTACACGTGTCTATCGAGCAAGTTATGATCTAGTTTAGGATAAAATTCTTGGTTTAACGTACAAGAATAATCCTTTTCCAACACTGCGCAGCTGCATCTTCGTGCAGGCAGCCACGAAACCATGAACTTGCAAAATTATAGATACAACGAGGATAAATTAAACAAACGCCATCATTTTCCTCCGCTCACATTCTAGTAAAAATACGGAATCGTATGGCGTCGATGGGAATGAGTTCGCAATTGCTAACGCCTAGCTATCTTTATCTCACAACACTACAGTACATGAGAAACTCTGCCAACGCTCTCTAGTTAAAAACATCATTTCGCATGCACTCGATTTTTGGTTTCATTAGGCAAACGCTTTCGCAAACATGAGTAACGGCCATTGACATTGGCAAATAGCCATAACCATGAAGTCGGCCATGTAAGCGAAAGTCCACATCATATGTGTATCTATACTACATTTCATCTTGTGTTTCTAAATCTCACCAATTGTTGTTACAACAGGTATTCATTGACGCCATAGTCATAAATTTGAAAATGCCTATTGTATGGCGATCATCATACATTCAGGATCTATTTATTTAAAACCCATATTCGGAGAGACTCCGCTTGTCTTAGGAGGATGAACAGGCGCCAACTACGATTGGATGGCCAATTTAGAAATTCCTCCTAGATGGCGTTGTAATTCATCGGACGCTTTTTCTTCGCGGATTAACGCGCTTGGCTCGGTCTAGCTAGCTTCTGACGCTCCGCGACAACGCGTCACGTCATCCCCCCCTCGATCTGCCTTCGTGCCTCGACTCTACTCCACGGTGACGACGACGACATCAGTCGCAATCCCCGCCAGTCAACAGAAGTGCGACGAAGCGGATTACGTTTCGTGTCGAGAGGACGAGGCGGAAGAAAAAGAAAAGACGTTCCAACCAACATGTCATGTTTTCTTGACAAGTGATTCATAATTGCAGCGCTCACTTTTCTTCGAGTTATCTCTCGCTCCCCTCCCCCCACCCTCCCCTTCGCTCCCGTATGTGCATGATGCTTGCCGACGCAATAAATAAGGTTTAAGCGTCCTCCTGAGGCCATCTCTTCTTGTGCGAACTGCGAAAGCGATTTTAATAAATTGTCTGTCTACTCTGTAGCTGCCATTGTCAATATCATCCATTGAATGCGGTCGTCGGCAAATATTTACAATCTTGCAGGTGTTTACCAACGTTAATATATGATACCCTCAAAACTCAGGTATATTTCACAAATCTATAGCGATCGCAGCGCCTTCCACGTCCACGTAAAGCGCATGTTGACGCACACCCACACAATATTCCTAACATCAGCGGCAACACCATTTCGTGCTCAACTCGTAGGATAGTCACTTTGATACAACCACATGAATAATCACGAGAGTTATTCTCATGCAAAGCAATCAAGGGTTTATATTTCCCGGTGATTTGTAAACTATTGGCCATTATTGGATAAACTCTGTTTCAAACCTATTGAAGAAACGGTTGCAAATTATTTATCGTTTGGTCTCCTTTTTCCGAATGAGTCCCCTCCCCACACACACCATTCGTAACGGAAGGCACAGAAATAGAGAGGGGAAAAGTTAAACTAGGGACACATGCATGTACTCGGTGTACACACAGATTGGGAACCTGGTATTTCACATCCCTCCTCCTCCTCCTCCAGAGTCGCATTCCGCCAGGTAGCCGCCGTATCAAAGGGGAAACGCGTTAATGGCTGGTTTGGCAGCTACCGTTCGATGTCGAAAAAGCCGATCTATATTGTTTCCATCTGTTGGGTTTCTTTTCACTGACGCGTCTCGCCACAAGAAGAAGACGAAGAAAATTTAAAAAAGCGTAGACGCGAGCCAATTTTGTGGTCACGTGACAAGGAATAGAGACACGGGTCGCTCATTTCGCATTCACGGGCTGAGGGATAAATAGCAGTCGTATTCATTTCAGATATGAGCAATAATTTAAGGGAAGAATGAGGGGGGGGGGGTTCACCTTAACCCAGCTGCTGCATATGCGAAATGCGAAATACGACCTCAATTCATGTCCCCAAATATTTGATACAACCAAAAAGCCCGATCACCAAGGGCAAATGATATCGTTTATATGTACTGTGTATTTCAATTAATCAAGCGCAATGAAACATCGTTGTTTTACCAAAAAGTTTGCAATTTTAACGAATTTCATTACTGAAAACCGGTTGAAGAAACTTCCGTGGCTTTAATTTTAAATCAATAAAAGCACGCCTACACAAAAACTTTGGCTCTAATTTCTTCTCAAATCAACTGAAATTAGGCAAACAATATCTAACGTAACTGTATTTCGATCAGTTCTTACAGGTCATTAACCGTTGGTGAAATGAATATTCTGTTAGCTATTTCTTAAATGTCATCTACAGACCACATTGCATTCGCGAATTGGTAAAATGACATACATGTAGTCGGCGTTATTTCCGCTAAAAAAGGAAGAGCGATTTATTTAATAAAGTATTTTTGACATTAATTGGCTGAATTTCAAAGTAGTACCAAACACTTTTGCCGTCTGCAGATTTTCAGCCACTTTGACGGCTTCAAAATTCCATATCATGGCATCCTGAATAGTCTTTCGTGCGTGTATGTTACGGGACAGAGCGACTTTATCAAAATCGTAAATTGTTAACATTTTTTGCTTGTTTTTTAGTTGTGCCTTGCCAACTACGCCACATTTTTCGAACAGATTTTGGAATGCGTCGCTTTTTTCTGTGAGCTTTCTTTATTTTCTAGGAAATTTTAGACGATGTTTTCCCCACCCATTTTTATGCAGTGTGGGTGCGTCGTTTAAAAAATAGTTTTCAAGTGTTTATGTGACCACGGTTGTCACGTCTTTGTGTTGAACAATATTTTTTCGTTTATTATAATATTTGTTTCTTCAATATTCGTCTGTTAATTTTTAGTGTCAAAAAGTTGGGTATTATTTAATACACAATTGTAAATTTGTATTTGATAGTTGATATGCCGCGTTTTTATTTCATTTTATTATAAGGATTCACAAGTTCCATCATTTAATTTTCTGGGGAAAACTGCTTTTCTAAGATGCACCAAGGCAAAAGAATAAAAAAAAGAAGTAGACACGGACTATAATTTCTCGATAGGCGCTCAAATTTTATCAACCCAAGGACGATGTCTTGTATTCCCTATTAAACTTTGCTGTCTGGTCCATTGACGTATGGGAAAGTCGTAAAAGAACATGTTTAAGTTTTTAAAAAACACGAAGGATAAATAAACTGATATTTCAGGCTCAGCTATACTAATAGCCTATAAAACTCTCATTGGGATAAAAAAACCAATAATTCCCCATAAATCGTGAAAGATTTATACATAAAAAATTCGGGCATTAAAATAAAACTATATTTGACCAAAACATAAAAAGCCGAATGGCCTTGAAACCGGTCTCCATGCACATGTATAATATCCTCGTTAGACCACCTGAAAGCGAATTAATGCACTCATTGATATTGTTATTCATTTTCTTACTAGCAACAGTTTCTCAAGATAGTCTTTTTGATGACACATAAGCTTAACTTTATTTCCAACGCCAAATGTTTAAAGAATATAGTTTAAAATATTTCGAAACGATTCGATAAAAGATATTCAAAACATGAAGTTCTGCCAAAAAATGAAAGAGGACAAAGCTGACCACTCATCTGACCATCTCGTGCCTAACAAACAATGTGCAAGGTCTTTCAAGAAGTCTATGTGTACAGAACAAGCACACAGAAACAATTTCTCAATGTCGAATTCACGTCCGGGCCACTCATCATATCCACTAAAACGCGAATGGACATGCTCACGATTTTTGTGTTGCTCGCCTACGAGAGTCAGTCTATGACAAATTCGCATCAATGTTGTTTTTTGTATTCTGTTCTTTTTTTAAACTTTGACTGGAAACTGGGGACGCGAAATCAACGCTTTTCGCGTAGCACAACAAATACAGCTATAGGCCCGTCTTTTCATTATGTGAAACCTGATATTTTTATTCTGCAGCCTGTCATTTCAAATTTTATGATAAAATTAGCAGAATGGGAAATTTAATGGTGGCGCGCAAATTCCAATTCCAACTCTCAATTTTTTGGTCAATGTTGGTAAATGCCATCCATCGTCATCATAATCCTTCCCGTAACCAAATTTGTGCATGATAGACATAAGTATGTGGGCATGTATTAATAACAATTAATCACACCCCTGATTCTACAAAAATATAGAGGAACACTTCAACATACAGGACGCAATATTGATCAAAATGAATTAGTTTTATCATTTTTCAAGATACGCATTTGAGGTAAAAAATTTCCAATCAGCAAAAAGATTCATACACAGAGGCCAGGCAATCAAATAAGCAATTGAAAGTTTCTTTGAATGGGGAGCTACCCCTTTTTACCGTCACAGCAATTAGTCTCGAGATTTCTTCCTTGTCGCCCGATTTGGAAATCCTCGTCCATCCGTAGATTCACTTAAAGCGATTGAGCAAATATACTCTATTGACACATCGCCTTGTTTCCGCTCGTTGATCCGCACTTTCTGTCGATGTTTCATCAGAACAAACCGTCGTCGAATAGCATGCTCACGCACTCGAAACTCGTCGAAAGATTGAAGAGACTTCTCAGTCGAACCATTTTAGAATGGCCAATTTATATCGCCCATTTCTATTCGACAAATCCGCGTGAGAATTCTTGATAGAATTTATTACCTGCTTATCATAGCAAGCCAATGTTCTCAGTGAAGACCGAATAAATTCAAACCGGATCGCGTGACGAAAATTTACCAACAATTTGATAAAACTACCAATTGTCAGATTGCTTCTCTGAATCGTTTTCTTAGACGAGAAATGTTCAGTAACAAACTATTGTCCAATTACGTAGTAAACTTATATTCATCAAATCAGACAAGATCGCGACAATTTCTTTCTTCCAAATAATTGAATGTTCATTGTCCAAAATATAATATTAAGGATTCTGTTCCCCGAGTATAATCAAATACATTATCAACCAAAGATAATTTTATCGAATAAAAACTTTTATGAGAGCAACCAACTCCAGCCATTGATGTCCGGGAAGTGACCCCGAGCTTGGCGCGAGAATCGCCGACCAAGACTCGGGTCATGACATCCAGCGCCACCCCTACTCCCCATTGGGCATTGTCAGGGCGGGCTGTGATTGGACGGGAAGGGGGAAGGAAGAGGAAGGATAGATTCACGAATCTAGATCTTACAAGTATATACTGGTATAAATAAACTCATCAATTTCCTATTCTTGAGGGACTGGCAACGCACCTTTTGCGCAGCACGCTATCAAAACATTAGCTAAGGGATTGCTGCTCCCAGCGTCTGGCAAACACTGCTAGCACCCCTTTCCCCAAATTCGTGTTATCTCATAGTACACTTATTTCTGTCTTGTAGGTACTCGAACACAACATGAGGGTGGATTGCAAGTGCCACGGCGTATCAGGCTCATGTGAACTGAAAACTTGTTGGAGATCAATGCCTTCATTTCGTCAGGTAAAACAAATAATGGAAACGGGATGCCAAAATTGTATTCTAATATATTTTACATTTACTACATTTTATCCAAAAATTTCTGGTAGGAGCCGATGTTAGTAAATACAAAAAGTTCTTGAGATTGAAGGACGCAATCGATGTCTTAACCTTCCTTCTCGACCCTTCTTTCTCCATACCTCGAGAAAATCGAGGAAGCAGCAACGACAGTCACTATGCCGTAATCCGCTTTAGAGAATGGAACGAAATGTCGAAAGCTAGCTCGGGCTTTAATTTAAATATTTTTTTCGAATTTCGGAACAGTCCCCCACTATGATGCAATGATGTCTGTTTTAATGCAAAATTTTATTTTTATTCAAATGAAGTCTTGTAACTTCGTTATGTAAACTTTGAAAATTAAATGTAAATTTTATTTAAGAAGTTCGTTGCCGACAATCAATTGCGTCCTTCAATCTCCAAAACTTTTTGTAATACATTTTACACTTTTTTTAAAAGTTCCATTTCCTAAGAAAATATGTAGGAGTTGGACTGAAATTAGTCATTGAATTGCAACTCAAAGTTTTAAACGTCCATTTTAGTTTATTCCGTTTTTATTATTTTGTAGCAACGACGTTTTTCACCCTTTGGGTTTAGCTTTTGTACCATTTCTTCACACTTTTGTTTTCGCTCATTGCTAAAATAAGTATTTTTTACTTTCGCTCTTATGACATGACAGTTATCATAAGTACTCTGTATTGTTACCGCGATGGGCACGTCGCTGCCCTTTGATGCTTTTGTCACTAAGTTTGGTATTTTTATTTGATTTGACTCATGAATTTTCAACCACCTACTCTCGGTGTCAATCCCCGCAGGTCGGCGAACTGCTGAAGGAAAAATTCGACGGCGCCACCGAGGTGGAACAACGGAAAGTGGGAGTGCGGAAACAGCTGCTGCCCATGAACGACCAGTTCAAGCCTCATACGGACACGGACCTGGTGTACCTGGCCCAGTCTCCCGACTTTTGCGAGCAGGATCCGCGCACCGGCTCGCTCGGCACCCACGACCGCCTGTGCAACAAGACGTCAAAGGCCATTGACGGCTGCGACCTCATGTGCTGCGGCCGCGGCTACCGCACCAGCACTGAGACGGTGGTGGAGCGGTGCCGGTGTAAATTCTACTGGTGTTGTTACGTCAAGTGCAAACAGTGCATCAGGACAGTGGAAGTTTATACCTGCAACTAAAGTCGACGGCAAAAACTACGACACAAAAACCACACTAATCATCTTTCAACAGAGTAAACAACGAATTTATCAGGATCCACGCCCAATACCCTTCCTTTCCCCCTCCGCACAGGAGAATGCGCTTTTTAAAAGTTTTCATTTTAAAATGGTTTCTTCATCAGCAAAATCGGGCGACACAGATTCTACAGATTTTTGGAAGATGTGATTAAGTTAGCAGCATTATCTTAAAAGCCATTTGGCATAAATACAATGTCTCCCTAATTAGGTTTTTTAAAAATTCATTATTAAGAAGTTAATTATTATAGGGTGACTCACATTTAATTCCAGTAAATGTCGAGTATAGATAAAGTTTGTGGACAAGAAATAAATGATAAGAGTATATTATTAACAAGGAGCAAAAAATAAATGCAATTTTGGGCTCATTTTATCGATTTTCAATGATTACAATAAAATTGCCTCCAATGATTTTCATTTATAAACAGCAAGTAAATTTTATGCAATGTAGTAAGCAAACAAGAAATTCTAATAATTGCAATCCAAAGTACAATAGATTCTTATAGATATTAGCAGTGTCAATAGATTGACACTGCTAATATAAGAGATTATCTTGTGTTGGCCGATGCCATTACTTTACGAACGTATCACTTAAGTTGTGCAAATCCTTTCCCCACACCCACGAAATCCAGAGACAACATCCCTTCCTCGGTAAAAATTCTTTATAAATATATATATTTTAAAATTAATTTATATGAAAAATTTTAAGACGTTTTTGCAACTGTCGATATTTAAGAGTTTAATTATATGAACACGAACGTTATTATGAAGAACAGATAAAAAATGACGACATTCTGTGTTGTATTTTGTGCGCCAATTTGTACTTTCTGGGAAATATACGAACAAAGTTCAAGAAATCGGTATTCTATAATTGGACGTCCAGACTGATCTGTGCTGTGCTTGATACTAAGAAAATGAGGGATGAAGGATGAAAATCCAGCTGTTTGTATATTGATGTTCTGTGTTAGAAATATTTATAGATTATAACGTGACGCGAAAGCGTTGAACCAGTAATATAGTAGCGACCGTGAAGCGCATTTAAAAAATGCTAGACACTGACTGTAATCCGGCAGAGGAGCAACTGAGAAGAGATGTGATTGTGATTCTGACTCCACTAGAGAATGACATACAAATCCAGAAAATCAACAATCAAATGCATGGGCATATTATTCGTATATTTTACTATGAACCCCAATTGTGCGCAGACTCGCTCTTCAATGGAATAATGTCAACAAATTCATCGTCCCCAAGGTTATATTCATTATTGCCCTGGTGCGCCACACGACAGCAGCATACTGCACCCACGAATTTGCCAAGTTGATCTTGCATTTTAAATGTTCACACGATTGATCGCCAGATAATGTGTAATTGATTAAACTAGTTTTTCTTTTTTTTGCTTTTCATCGCAGCTATATGTAGTGTACGCAAGACAGTTCTTTTTAGATAAGTCACATGACTCTCTTGAAAAGATAAGTCAAGTCTTTAAGTATTGTACGAATATTTCAATGCCGATTTTCAGAATAAAAGAACTAAAGGAATAGCAAAATCACGGTTCTAATTTTGTTTTCAAAACACTCGCAGACAAATATTATAATCCCAATACCGCCGACCTCAGACCCCAATTCTACCCCAAGCAACAAATATTTCAGACCAGAGACCCTCAGAGAGCCTCACACAAAATTCGACAACAAAGTTATAAGTTAAGTTGTGTCATATTATTGTCTTATCAGGTAACTTCAGGTAAGTAGGCCAGGAGCTATTAGCATATGTACATGATCGACAACTGTATTAATTTTACAACAATTTTTATTTTCAGAAACTTTGTAAATAATCAGTAATAATTGCAGAAATTCTTGTAAAATCATGCTATAATTTTTTGAAAACAATCAATGAACAAAGAACAATATTGAATAACGAAATATCTTTTTTAAAGATTTTGCTAGAAAATAGCATAAAATAAATGCACAGTAAAACGAAATAAATGTATATATACAGAGGTAAACGAGTACTCTGTAAAACGACGTGCGTGAATTGAGAACTAGTTTTGCAAAAAATATATTGAGTATTTTAGATTTCATCAAAAGTCTGTGACCAAAAAAAAAACACAGTAGGATGGATCATCATGGCACCACTAACTACGTTGTGACACTATTGACTGTACGCTAGCACGTACCTTTAGTTTACTAATTGTAAAGATATTGGGAACACAAATCCTGCAAGAAACTCTGGCCTAGATTAGAAATTGTAAATATGAAAACGAGTGCTGAAACTATTGAACAATCGGTTTAACCTGAACTCTACATATTGAAAAACTAACGAGAGATTGTAGATTTTTAACACCTGCCAACCCATCTATAAATAAGATGTATACAGCTACCAAGCTACGATCAACGCATACAACAGTCTAAAACTCGCCAAATTCTACCATCTGAAACATTCGATAATACATCCTATAATATACATCACGGTAAGAAAAATGTAACGATTACTATAACGGATAAATAATGTACACTGATAAAGCTAACTATAACACTGATAACGCAGAGTATCCTCCACAACCAGTGAAATACAGGAGCACTACAGTCACTCACGCCCATAGACTCGCTCAAATTGTTAAATTCAAACAGTACAAGTCCATATTCGTTTTAAAATCAATATTCTTGAAGTTGGCTCGCGTTTAACCTTGGCATTTTGTTTACAAAGTATTGGAAGACGACCTGCCTTAACAATTATTTGAAAAAGAACGTTGTGCTCTTAAGCTCGCCAGAATTCGTCTTTAACGAAAAAAAAATAGTCAATCATTTTTCATTTGGGACATGCCCTAATTTAAGCGCTAAGAACTTGGGTCTCCAGACCACACGGCTGATAATTCCCAATTTTTGTTGCGCAAAACTTAAAAAGCCATAACTATAGAGAAAATTAAAAAATTAATAGGAATGTAAAAGCAAGCATGCTTTGCACATAAATTATTGCCATATGCAAGAATATATTATACTTACAAAGTGGTGATTAATGTTGATGCAAATTTGGAGGTGCGGATGGAAAAAGGGCTCACGGAATATAAAAAAGGATATGATGAGGAAACAGAAAACTAACAAAGCCAAGGCAAAAATGGATTGGTGAGCCATAGATCTATTCATCTATCGAATACAAGTTGAGACTAGTATGTTTGTATCAGTATACATTATTTGGGCTGGTTTCAATCAATTTAGTAAAAATAAATACATCTCACAATAGGATAATATATTTTGGCAAAACTATGAGATCACATTATTAGACGTATAGACAATATATGCAGCACATAAAACGATTAATTAATACTGCAACGCAAACAACATGTATATCTACAGTGGAATCTCCTAAACTACTGAGCAGACTTGGCGAAGCAACACATTGATTTGGAAACGTGAGATTCTAACATATTTCAATTTTACTCGTGCACTTAACCGTGATTAAGAAAATGTAAGAGCGAGTAGCAAAATAAAATGTTTGAATTATTCGAATGAAGAACATTTGTGCAATGATCGAGCATCGAGCAAAGCCAATTTTTGTGATTGTTAGGATTTGTTGCAAACCAACGTCCAATAAAATACTTAAATTTTTAGTTTTTAAATTCAAATTTGTGATAAACTCAACAGGCATCAGAATTAGAAACCTGCTCCTCTGCTATTCGGCGAAAGAATAAAAAACCATAGTTCAGACATTGATAACAGATCACATGGAGTGATTATCAAAAAGGATTAAATTGCTTGGCTCAGCCAAGAATAATGACTGTGTACTGTATTTGCAAAACTGCTGTTGCAGGTGACCGATAATATTGCATTTGACAAATGTATGACCATTTAGAGTAACTACGTCTAATTTTTATTTTTATGGCTAGAACATAATGAGATCCAACGGATAAAATTAGAACCCCCATCACATGTAATGGAGGACTTACCAAAGTTTCCATGGAGCTATATTTGAAAGAGGTAAGTGTTTAGGAGATTCCACGGCAACGTCACAATGTAACATTGCTTCCAATTAGCGCCATCTGTTGGTTGCATGGTTGAAGGTTCTGGTCGTCGATCGAGACATGCGAGCCGCAGTGGACATCATCTCCGACTTAGTCACGGCCAAAGCGCGGTCCGCACTTTGCGATTTCTTCATCTTATCGATTGGCACAACTGTAGGAATACAGTAGCACGTATAAGGTTCGTGTTTTCAGAAAACCATAGCAATTCGCCATGACGCGAAATGTTTAATTATGATGATAATACCTTGTTTGGTGGCTGGCTTACGTCGTGGATTTTGATCACAACCATTTCTACCCATTAAGTGAGTCTTCCAGCTAGCCTCCCCGATCCCAATATTTTTGTGGCAAAGTGGGCACCTGTTGGCACCTTTCTCCATTTTGGCAGCTATTGAAATACGATAATGTATCACGTCACACCAAATTGGACATAAAATAAAATTGCTCAACGTGCGCGGCGTTCTACTAGTATAAATCTGCTGTAAAGTCGGGTAACTGTAATGTTTATCAAAAATCTCAATGCAAAATAGAAGATTGCCATAGGTTACAATAATATCTAAAAATAACACTACAACAAATATTACAGAACCGTCGTACCAAACGTCGGAAACGTCGGAAACGATGGAATACACAACAGAAAACATAATCGACAATAACTGTTTTATTCGAAAACGACTTACGTTTGCACGTTCTCAGTTTGTTGTGCACTTCGTAATCACGTTTCGGTATTGCTTCTTGGCACCGTTTGCATTTGGCATAACGGTCTTTGGCGGTGCATTCCTCTAACAAATGCTCAGTGAGACCAGCAATTTCGACAACCTAAACATAACGTGCATAGATTTGATTTTAAGACACGTCTTACTTGAATCATCACAGCAAATTACAAAAATCTGAATTCCTGGCGCTCCACCACCGCCACCTACTCAGCCACCACAAAGCTCACCCTGAGCTTGTTGGCGACTCCTCGGAGGTGCGATTCCTCCAACATAAACTGTGTTTCGTGAAACGTACATTGAAAAACATAACCCTTTACCGAACGAAGTTGTTCGACTTTTTGGCTGTTTGATAATTATTTTATGCAAAAACATTTTTCTGACACCAAGAAGAATTACAACAACTTTAAGTTTCTGAAATTTTTAGGAAAACAAAATAAAGACACAAATGTAAGATAAAAGCAAGTTCCACTATAATTAAGAACATCCCAATTGCTCACCTGTTTACAATGATTGCATCGAACTAGCATTGGGCAATGCTTCCAGTAGTGCAGATCTAGTCCATCACTGGTGAAGGAATTGTTTCTTTCGTCACAGAATATGCAAGTTCTGCATATAAGAAAATAAACGATCAACTCGATCCATGTTTTATCTGCATTGGCGCTCAACAATAAAAATTGTGCCACGCCAAATTAATCAAGTGTACGACTCGTCGTGGCCCAGTTGGTTTAGCGACTGACTGTGGTTTCGGCGGTCCCGGGTTCGATTCCCGGCGCGGGCTCTCGAAAATTTTGATCCCGGGGTACTGGTCGTTCCCCCTCTCACAGTGCCTAAGCACCATGAGGGATACGTAACGCCTGTAGTGCGGTTGACTACAGTTGATAAAACAAAAACAAAAAGTGTAGATGAAAAGTCTAAAGGACTGGCCGTATGTTCAAATAAAACGGCTCAACAACATTGAGGGAAATATTATGACATGTACGTCTGCTTCAATGCACCCTACTGAGATTTTACCTCTCTAGGCGATCCACCAAATCGGGTGTTGGCAGAGCCGCAAGCGAGTTCCTTCTCTGAACGAGGGCGGCGTTCTCTTCGCCCGCCAAGTTGCTGATGATCGACATACGTCTCTTCTAAAGTCACAAAAAACAGAAACGACATTAAAAAAATACATACATGAAAATATACATACTGGAAACAAACTAAATCACCATTAGAGCAACTGCACGACCAGTATCCCGGGATCGAAATTTTCGAGAGCCCGCGCCGGGAATCGAACCCGGGACCGCCGAGCCACAGCCAGTCGCAATACCGGGTTACGACGAATCGAGCAGTTTTTGGGGCTGCTTGCGGGCACATATTGTAAATCTAAAAGTACACTGCACCTTATTTTCGTCGTCCATCTTGTCGAATGTTTCGAATAGCTGACGGTAGATCATGTTCTTACGGGTTGCTGAGTCGTTGGGTGGCAAGTAGCGACGCAGCTCCCGACCCCTGTCACGATAGAGTTTGACAATGATCCGTTCGGCCGTCTCCCTCACGGGACCCAGCGGGTGCTGCAGGGCCGGAACCGAAAAGGCCATGACGCTTCCCAGAGCGATTCCACTGACAAAACAAGGCAATAAATCAGACAAGAACCAGACAATCAATTACGTAAATTTCAAATTTTATTGCATGCAAAAGAACGGCTTCGTCTCATACAAGAATACAATGCTTCTGCACTTTTTATTTAAGAATACAATTGGTTATAATAATTTATGTCATATGTTAGTAAATGAAAAAATACTAATAGAGGGCCGTCGATGTGGCGGTGTCAGACATTCGCTGACGGGTCCCAAATTCGCTGTTCTTTTATTATCAAACGTTTTACAAAATTTTGACATGTTCCTTTAAGTGAACGGCTGTGGGTCATTCACAAGACTGTCTCATCGGCGATGAGAAAAGTTTTCCGAAAAATAATTAAAAAAATCTCCCACCTGTTCTTGTCCACGCCTAACTTTTCCACCAGTTTCTCTACTAGTTCGGCTTGACCTTGAGCAAGCCTCGGTTGCACTTGGCTGGACAGTGGCTGGCAACAGTGCACCGGGACGGAAGGCATGGCTCGTACTTCAGGATAGTCCATCATTTCCAGGATGTACTGGTGCGCAGCAGAGCGTTGCCTCTGAGCCTATATTGATCAGAAAAATCAAATTAAAAACAAATCCTAGCGATCTATTTTTAAATATAAACTGAATTAATCTTCTAAAAAAACTGGTAGATAAGAAAGTTGCAAAGACAGTAACAGCGAATTTTCGTTCATAGAAGCATAAAGTAATAAGAAACACAGGTCTATTCTTCTCAGGCGAAACATTTCCAATCTCACCTTATCTCCAAGCTTATTGATTAGTTCTGGGAGAACCTTTTCCACAGTGTGAGCAATTTCAGATTTTGGAACCCTACCAATAAAAAACAACGCTAATTATTATGGAATAACGTTAATACTTGGAAGTGCACACTGCTTGGTAACTTGTGAAAAATACCAAACATTCAACTCGAATTATTGACTAAAAAAGTTGCATGCAATACACTTTAAACACTTCTTAGAAGCTAAAAAGAACTAAATACCAATGACGACTTACTTGTACTTGACAGGGAATTTCGACAACAGGACTGTTAGTAGGTCAAGGGATTTGTTAAACACCTTTAATAACAAGAAAATCGCATGCAACAAGTTTGTTAACCTATGGTGCTACATCTCTATATGGGTTCACCGTCTAAGGTCTAGGATTAAACTATTAACCAACTTGCATGGAGCTAAATGAACCTATAAAACAACTATGCAATACGAAATGGGAGATGTATGGTAACTAGACACTAGAAGTAATATAACAATTAAGCCTTCATAAAAATATAAATTTTTTGTATTTTTTGACATAAATTGTTGTATTTGCAAACAATACCTAAATAAGAACATAAACATTTCTGTTTGTCACAAACATGTTTAAAAATTCACATCAGATATCAAAATTATGTAATTATTAAAACAGTGGCAGTAAAACAACCCGCAATCTCACAAAATGTGACTTACGGATAAAACGGGGTCCTTTAGTCCCTTTTGCAACATGAAAGTTGCCGCTCTCATCAGCTTCGCAGGATGGACGTCGGA
The DNA here is from genome assembly GCA_034698785.1 of Mycogona germanica. Taxonomy (NCBI): domain Eukaryota; kingdom Metazoa; phylum Arthropoda; class Diplopoda; order Chordeumatida; family Chordeumatidae; genus Mycogona; species Mycogona germanica. The sequence goes on along the minus strand of JAQGBY010002638.1, from coordinate 5,952 downwards.
TACGCCGTAGTCCATCACCTGATCTCGCACTTCGTCTAGCGACTCTTCGCGGTCTGAAAACAACTTTGAATAGGCCAATTGCACCTGCAAACGGAAGTGACTAGATTCAGACAAATTGCTAAAAATGGAAAACCGAAAATGCAAAAAATAATAAACGAATAACTGCAGGAGTAAACAAAGAGAGAACAAACATTTGAAGCGGCCCGAATCTTTCCGCTCATACACGAAAAAAGATCAAGAGTCAGCATTCAAAACTGTTTCATGGTTTGATAAATAAGTACGACTCATCGTTGCCCTGTCGATATTTCGACTAACTGTGGTTCGACGGTCCCGGGTTTGATTCCCGGGGCGGCCTCTCGATTATTCGATCCTGGGTACTGGTGAAGATGCGCCCCTCACACAATGCCGAAGCACTAAAAAGGGGGTACAGAAACTCCTGTAGTGTTATTCACTGCAGTGATAAAACAGTGAATAAATAAGAGCTTTGTCGAGTTGTAATCGATTCTGCCAACAAACGCCTACAACATGTTTTAAAAAATACGTGCGTTTAATTTCATAATTGGAAGCTGCATTACAAACTGTGGAATTGATAAAATAATTGACAATTTTTTTCTGGAACTTATTATTTAACTGAATTTGAACTGCTGGACTAAGCAATGTGGATGATGTAGTCGAGCAACGTTTTTTATGTAAATACAATTTTAAAAAAATAATATGCCAGATATGAAAAAAAAATATTGTTAAGGGGGTTTACCAGTAATTTAACTCCTCAAAACCGAGGTGTCGAATGGTTGAGAGGTAGCGCGTTCGCCTCAAAAAGCCAGATATGAAAGTTGACTGATAATCTATGGTCAAGGAAAAATAAAAAATACAAGAAAATCGAACTGACCGTGCGTATTCCAAAGATATCGATCGGCAGGGACGCCTGTCGCTTGTCCTGTTCAGACATGTGGCTCTGCGAGGTCCGCGGAGGACGTTCTGTGTCCGAGCGGTACTCATCGCCCGACTCTCGTGGATGTTTCTCCCGCATGCCTGGCAGTGCACGTTCCTCGTACGCCGTGTAGCTGTTCTTGGCGGCGCGAGACGCATGATCGTGGCCTGCCGCCTTGGGTCGCTTATCAGATACAACGTAGCCGTTCTCTATCGGAAGAAGGACTTCACCGGGTGCGGCTTCCTTCAACGGCTGTTCGTCCGAGCTGAGATCTTCCACGTCGTAGCCTGAACTGGTGGCACTGCTGGTAGTGAATATCTCTTCGCCATCCCTTGGACGGTGTTCTACTGCTAAGTGCTCTCTCTTGTGAGGAATCGGGGCAACCTCCTTGGCTATAATAAGTTGAATCGGGATACTCAACACAAGGTTCAGAAAAAAAATATACTTAAAGCAAATACTTTATTTCGTAAGAGGCATATGCATACTTTACGAGTATGCCGTTTTTATATTTCTGTATGCACATCATATTTCATCAGTAAATTATTTTTCAAATTGGCTCTTGAATAACATATTATAGCGATATATTACCGACCTGGTTTACTTTTTTCCTTTTCGGGCTCTTTCTTCTTCGATGGCGCATCAATGTATGTCTGCCAGAATAGCAAAAACGCATAAATTTAATCAAAAGCACAAGAAAAACACTGCCGCCGCCAGGATTTGAATATGGTGTCTTCCATACTTTTTTTTTAATTTCTCTTCACTGTGTTTACTGCACTACAGGATTTTCTGTACCCCTCTTGCATGATACTTAGGCACTATGGCGAGGGGCACATTTTCACAAGTACCCCGGGATCGAATAATCGAGAGCCCGCGCCGGGAATCGAACCCGGGACCGCCGAACCAGTCAGTCGCTAAACCAACTGCGCTACGACGGGTCGTACATCGTTATGGCCCTTGAATGTACACAAAGAACGCCAAAGTGAAATGTATAAGAGCAATTACGAAAGACTGATACGATGATGACCAATTACGAAAGACCAACTACGAAAAGAGAGAACACCAACCCCAGCAACTTCAAGGAGCTTGGGCAATTCCAGGTGTTCGTAGGTTTTGAGCCGGAACTGATCCAATTGAGCCTTCTTCCTCCTAGCCTTGTCGTAGTCCTCCATGTCGATGGCCTGCTTCTTTTCGATTTCGTATTTGCCCAATGTCTCTCCAGCCTTATACAGATCGGTGATGGCGATTTTTAGCTTCTTGGCGAACTCGTAACGTTCCTCTGATGGGCACACAGAAAAAAATTGCATTGAAAATGCTACACTTTTATGTTACTTTTATGTACACCATTACCTCATATTACACATCGCTAGCAGTGATCTTTGTTAAAAATAAATGTTACTAGTAAAGGAATGCTGCTAAAACTGATTGGGTTCGACGCAAAGTGTCGTTAAAGCATGTATATATTCAAAACAGACTCGGGGTGTACCGCCACTTACTCAATCATACAATTCTGTTACATTAGGTGGATGATGATTACATGAGAGCAATTGGTTAAACACCAACAGTGATAATTGTGAGTTAAGCTCAATGAAAATATTAAATTATCTATTTAAATTAGATGGTCAGTGAACAATACTCATACACATTTGAAATACTGACATCTTGAAAACGGCCTCAACAAGATAAAGTCTAACTCGACAAAACTCAATCATACGATCTGTAACAATCGTAAATCAAATAATCATAAAGAACTTACGTCGTACAGCCTCCTGTTTCTTCTCTTCCAGCTTTCGAATAATTTGAGCAACTTCAGGGTCCTGGTACATGTCGAAAGTTAAATCATCCAGAGGCGAAATCAATTCCGGCCTACATAATACAGACAGAGAAAAGGTTCGACGGTACGTTCACCTTAAGTTCGCATTTGGGCATCACATTACACGCGACAAACCAAAAAAAAAAAAAGTGCGCAACACATACCTGCGTCTAACCATTCCCGGCATCGGATTATGATTGTAATCTCGAATAGTTAGATCAGTTTCTTTTACGATGTCCACACTCTTCCCCACTTCGTCACCAATTATGTTTATTGCCACAATGCCCACCTGGAAAAATAGAGTAGAAAAAAGATTAAATGTAATTCTGAAATAGACATGACGACTTGATTATTATTAAAAATGCAAAATACTTCGGTCACCTGATTGCAAACATTATGCCGATTCTGGTGATTCTTGTGAATGATGAACCGCACAAAGGTACCAACAACATCAACATGGATAGACTTCAGCTCACGGGCCTTAAAGTTGGTTCTTTCGTTATCAGACAATGAGATGTACCTGTGTAGTTAGTACAAAATAATAATCGCCTCACTATATTTTTTGACGCTCCCGAGGACAAACCATAACCATAATATAACCATATTTTCATTCGTAAATCTTACCCAAGTTGTTTGTATTTAACATTTTGAAGGTTTAAACTTCCGTCTTTCGTATCTCCGACGCAAATTTTTATTTGGGTGGCTAAAGAAATATATGTTTCATTTCATTTTCAATGCATAAAAAATGACATTTGCGTTGGATAAAGATTCAATGCAAAACATTTTAAAAGTGATATCTAAGAACATACCAATAAGAAATTGGTGAGACAAAATTTGAATTTTGCATATCCGCGACCTGGTTTCCAGCTGCAAGATTATTTCTTGGGGGTAGGTGCAGAATCTGTTTCGTAACATTTATTAAATTAAGTACAGATGAGTAAGGATCAACGATTGAGGAGTCTCAGTCTAAGACAGCCGACGCTCCAAGCGAACTCCGAGCTTAGTTTTACAGCCAACCTACATTGTTTCAAGTTTTTCGTACTTTAATCGATATCTCTAAAATTGGCACGACAATTATTGTAACAAAATCCCAGTCGATATTTCGCACATGTACAGGGGAAATGTGAAATTCTTGGTCAAATTCAAAACGGGAATTATGGATTTAAAAGTGGCAGACTAATTTGACTCACCTCGAAGAATGCCATCCTTGTACAGTTGGTCCGTGAACGTTCAACTCTTTGGCTCTATGATGCTCGTCCTCGCCCGAAACAGCCACCACATGAAACAAGGTTTTATGGGGCATGATGACGAAACAAATCTCTCATCTGAAACACAGACCGAACAAAAAAAGAGAAAAATTCACTTTAGGAAACGCTTCAATCAAAATAGAAATGAATAGAAGTTAATCCAAAATTCAAAACTGAACAGAACCACAAAATTTAAAATTCAGCAGTAACGTAAAGCCCATGAAATTAACACCGAATGTCAACACGGGCCAAACTCGCCGTCTGTCCTATTTCTAGAGTGCTAGGCAACAACAAGTTTTAGCGATCGTCAACAAACGTTTGAGAAATTTTTCGATAGGATATCGGCAAACGTCTGACACGCACGGCGCACAAAAGAGCGGCAAGCAGATCGACAATATTGACCTATTGACGGGTGGACAAGAAACGCCACCACCGCGGCCTGGTCACACAAAAACACACATTCGATTGCGAGCGCGCGTTTCGGGCCAAACGGGGACCAGAGGTGGGTCCTCGCAATGTGTCGGGAGAATACGACGGAAACGACCGGTGAAGGTGCGCGCCGCCAGAACTCGACTCGACGTCAAACCGTAAAATGAGCGACGAAAAACGTCACGACGTCGGACGGCCTCGTTGCGTTGCCATGGGCAATTACCAGAGCAACCCCACGCCCACTAATTGAACAGTGCCAATGTCAGGAGAAACATAGATAACAACTGAAGGGAAAGGAGAGTCGATGGGGAATATGTAATAGGGTTGTCGCCGCCATGGGCAGCGAGTGGATAGTGCCGCCCATGACCTCAGTCTCTGGTTTCTGGTGTCCAAAATAAAATATCCGGCGCTGTTACACGAATGAAAGACTCAACCGTTAAAAAATTTAAACGAAAAAATTAAAAAAACGCCAAGACGCGCAGTGAAAATTTGGTTCTTCGATACTGTATTTAAAACCAAATGATACACGTAGTTTGGAAATAGTTACTGTTGGAGCTTTTCAATACATATTTGAATTGCAAACATTTATTTGAAAACAAATTTATAGAAATTTATTCTGACGAATCCCTTAAAAACTTATACCATAATATACATTATTATATACCCGGCAAAATTACACATGAAAAAAAATTGTTTCTCGATATTAAGCAATTTTATTTTGGTTGGCCAAAATCAAACGTCAAACAGACTGTCCTGTCATGCAGTGATAAAATTATTAACAAATATTTTGATATCGTCATATTTTGGATCTACTGAACAAATAAAGGTAGTTTCAGATGGACCACACCAAAATTTACATTAGGATTACGCAAAAGTTTCAAAATAAAGTTGCATTTTGAATAAGAAAATAAATTTGTCTTACTTCTCAAAGACCGTTATTTCATCATGATACTTTCCATGCATAATATCAGATGAATGCAACCTAGACAAATTTATTTTTTAAAAGTAGGTTGCTAACTCGCCGAAATCATTTCATAGCGCCCTGAGCACAGGCCAGCGGGGTTTCAACCCTATTCCAAACTCGCTAGTCGACCGGCGTTCTAATTAGGCATCCATCGAGAGCAAAACAACCAAACCAATGCGTGCCTTTGACAATTCTGGATAAAAAGGACTAATATTCCAAAAGGCATTAGACGCAAACACAGCCCCGCCAAATTGGCGTCTCCCTATGTGACTGTAGCATGGTCTCTTATAATGACAATGTAACCTCGCACTTCTCTAATTTGCTTTACTTCGACGCCTTAATTGAAGCGACTTTGGAGGCGATAATTGGGCTGTTACAGTGATTATCTACATGCCTTTGGCGCTGGGCCAATAAAACACAATACCGCTCATACATTGCCGCTCTCCCCTCTTACGCTCTCCCCTCTTGCCGCTCTCCCCTCTTGACGCCTTCCCCTCTTACGCTCTCCCCTCTTGTCGCATTCCCCTCTTAAGCTCTCCCCTCTTGCCGCCTTCCCCTCTTACGCTCTCCC
>JAQGBY010002637.1:0-22093 GCA_034698785.1 Mycogona germanica | reverse complement strand
AATTTTGTTCAATTTGAAGCGATAGAGAATACAAATTTAAATACTCCGGCGAATACGTTTCCGGATAAAGATTATTCGAAGGCGGTGAACAAATGGTGTTTGCATATTTGCAGTTGAGCTCACACAAAAGACCAAACGAATCGCGAACAAATATTTGGAAGCGATTAAATAAATACTGAAATAGAATACGTCGGCATGCGAACAATTACAATTCAAACAATTACTGAAATGCAAACAGAAATATTAATTAAAACTTGGGTGGAAATGTCAATGCTCTGAGAAGTCATGACGCAATTAAAATATAATTTTCACCTACATTTGAAGGGGTAAAAGAGGTTTCCCTACAAGTGTTATCGTTTACCTATCAAATCAAATTTGTGCTGCCCTCTGTCAGTGCCAAACAAAACCAAAGGGTTCCGTCCAAAAACCAATATCCAGATGAAAGAAAATACGATCCCTTCTCCTTAAGAAGATAAACCAAAGCTTCTGATCTTCTGGCGAAGGACAGAGAACATGATTTAGCATTTTTTTCTCGTTTCGGTTGTGGGCTCGTTAAAAAATCCTATTAGCGTACAGCGACACCAAGCGGCGACATCTACCTGTTCAGAGCGAAGAGGACGAGCAGCAAAAGCGAAAAATTAAGACCGACACCTCAGATTGGATCTGTAAATTGACTCCCACTTCCACCACCCACCCACATCATGTTCCTCCAGAAGGTGCTCCAGGAATCGTATACATATAAAGAGTAGGCAATGCGCCCGTCGACGAAACGGAAGTTGTAAAAAATAATTCCGGAAATTAAAGCACTGTTTGTTGGAGTCGCTTCGAATAACTAATCCTCGGGCACACGAGTGCAAGAAGTGAAAATGAATAGGGGGTGGTGGTGGTGGTGGTGGTGAAGGCAAAGGCACTTGGGCTGAAGAAATAACGCAAATTGGACGACAAGACGCCACCTTAACTTCATCGGCGCTATCTTTTGTAATTGGCGACAGGGACACCTCGATCCCAAGATCTCCATACATTTAAAACATTAGATTAGTTGAGCAGATAAGACTAAATTGGAATTGATGATTGATTGACTTCCCGACAATCGTAATGCATTTTTATGCAAATTATCCGACTTACTTCGTTGTACAATTTTTCAATGACAATACAAGATTAATTGTTCGTGTGAATGTGAAGCGAGACTGAGTTCGAGTTTCGAATTTCACTCCATTTCTTATTATTCCGAGTGAATTAATCCATTGTTTATGACGACAGAAATAATAGAGAAAGAGACACAACAAAGGAAAATACGTTCGAAAACGAAGAATAGAAACCGCAACAAAAGATAGGAAGTTCAATTTTTTCGTTTGGAGATTCTCGAAAAATGAATTCTGACAGGAAAGCTTCAGATACGTATTAACAATCAATCATTCTACACGTATTAAAGCAGCTTAGAATATTTTACTTTTAGATACATGGACACGAATATCACCAAGATTAATGATTTTTCTTTAGTTACACGCGTTAGTTAACGTCTCAAGCTTTCACAATATAATATCCTAATTTTAATATGTTGCCTCTGGTGGCGTTCCAGAAAATCAGTTTGTTCCGTTGCAACGTTTCATTTGCCAAACTGTGGTTCTAATTTTAAGAAAAGGGTTGATCATTTAATTTTTGACGCAAGGTGAATTTTAGGCAATTTAAGTTTCATTAAATGAGAATTCAGGACAGGTGATCGATCTCGTCACCTAAACTATTTCATCTTATTCTCTATCTCATCGTTTAGCCAGTTCCACTCTCTACTACTCGTCTGCATCCATGCCCACGTCGTTCAAAAGCGGCCAACTAATTGAAGCCTGAGTAAATATAAACACACGAGAGCAACCAAGCAACCCAACCAACAGACACGGTTTGCATTGCGGATTTGGGCGCTCGCTAATCCAATTTGCAGCGCTACACGCAAATCCAATTCATATTTGCCAAACGACAATCGAGTTAGCCGATTTCGAGGTCCCCTACAAATAGCTGCGCCGCTACTAACACAATAATCCCCCCGGCGTGGGAATGGGCTGTGGGGGGTGTGGAGAGAAAGGGGTAGAGATGGAGGACGACTGGGCCTGACCTGGAGGGAGGGACACTGAGATGGAAACCCAATTTGCATATACAGCTGCTGGCTCCCTGGTTACACAAACGAAACTGTTGATGCAACAAGTGCCACCGGGAGACACTCTTGGCAACGACATCGATATTTTATCCAATCGAATAGAATCGAGAATCAATGTCCACCAACTTTCAATCTACAGGATACAGTAGACGTTATAAAATAATAAACAAGTTATTTTTCAGTGAGGACAACAAATCTCTTCTATCCTTCTTTCATTCATCAAAGTGGTTTTCAAAGTACAGGAAATGCAACTGTCAGCAACAAAAAGCGAATCCATAAACAAAGAGGAGATTCTATTTACAACAGATGCAATTATTAATGCATTTTTAGACGACATGACTAATTACGAGAAGATTAGGGGCGGCCCCCACTAGGCGTCCCTCAAGATTGATGAGCAAATTAAATACCAATCATAAACACTCGAAGTGTGGTAAACAACAACAGGTTATCGCAAGTACTGTAAATTTCCATCATCTACAGTGTGGTCCAAAAAATCCGGGGTTTATTTACATGGAAATGTATATAATAGTCCTCCCGGTTTTATTGGGCCACGCTCGTACATCAACTCGTAAATATTTGAGACACATTATTTTCTTTTCACCAACGACAACATAAAATAAAATTGTATTTGCCTAACTTGAAAGCTCCCTGGCTCTATCTAGACATTCGTAATTTCGTCTCAGAAAGTGTAGGAACGACAGTGTGCTTCATGATTCCAAAGGAAACCTTGGTAACAATAACTCACTCAGTTACACAATTAGTTCCTTAAAATATATTTCAGAGTTAAAAAATATTTTTGGGCCCAAGAGTGAATTCCAAACAGCATCCTCATGAGACTCCCAACCAAACGTGACCATTTTTTCTGGCCACTCATATGAAGCTCAATAGATTCAGCTTTACCCAGTGCATCTTTCCCCCCTACATTCTCCCCCTTCCATCCACAAACACACCAATCCTCGTCAGCCCCTGACCCCCTGACCGCATGCATGAGAAAACATTTCGACTGCCATCAAGTGAACCTCTAATCACTCGTTCAAGCCCAACCGGGAGCAGCATTCGAGTTAGCTCGGTGAGGGGGTGGAAGGGGGAAGAGGGCAAGCACTTAGCCGATCCGAGTGACGACCGCCATTAATCGATCAGGGCCGGTTTTTGCATCTCGCCCTCTTCCTCGAATCCGGCCAAACCACTTTGCCGAGAGCGTGCATGCACATTAGCAACTCGGTAGGAATTCCTTACTTTGATTAAGCGATCCTAAAGAGGTTTTGTTTTCAATTTCAAACAACGATTAGTAGCTGTCTAGATAAAGACTCGGTGTTCCTTAAACAGTCCAACATCGTTTATAGGTTGCCGAAATTGATAAGATAATAAACAGGATTGGTAAACTCAGCGAGTGTGACGCTGCCCCTGATTTATTCGTAGACGCGCAATCACCGACTGCAGCCGCGCAATGCAGGGAAGCCCGATTTCTCATTTTTATCTTCGCGCATCAACCTCAAAGTAAAACTTCGACGAATGAAATTTGATAAATTTTAATGTTTCATCCATGTCTATATAACATTTGTAGAAGTCGATTCGTGTCTTGGTCCGGCAGTTCTCCATTTTTAAAAAAAGTTTATCATCTTTATATTTTTATATTCGTCAAAGGGGCAAATGAATCTACTTAGTCTGCGAATCACGTCCCCACAAACTACATAAACGACGCTCAAAAGACGAAACTTGGTCAATACTGAAAAGTTTGGGAGAAAATGGGCGAAATATTTCAAAGCAGTTTGACCGATACAAACTCAGGTGGGATTTGCAGAAGGTGAGATACAGTGTGAGGTGAACACGCAAAATATGAAATGCTTTTTTTTCTCTCTCCAAAATTTGTGATTCCCAACTCGAAGAGAGTAATACCGATTCTATTGGTTCACCAACCGCGAGTCATATACCGAAAATGCGGACGATTTGCTGATAGTCAGTCTGTGGGGGAAAAAGTGTGTGAAACTCAGAAACATAGTTCGCATCCCTGTCTTTGTGGAATTAATTTTATGTTCTGCTTTGCACTTGAATTGTGATCAGCGAGCAGTGAGATCGAATCCCGGTTGGATGTGAAGGTTAATTTAATTTAATTGAAGTAGCCACAGTGTTGAGGAGGACATCAGGTCAACCGCGGATGATACGCGATGCGGGCACCACAGTCTGAGCCTGATGAGACGATTAAAGCAGTACTAGTTCTGTAATATATATATATTTTTTTTTAAATTGAAACTGCTAAATTATTCATTCTTTATTCTTTTCGAAAGACATTATGGCACAGTGCTGAAATCGGTTTAAGACTCTGATAATTCCAGAAGCCCATTTTATCCTCCTCCTCCTCCTCCTCCGAGGGCACCACCCACTTCCCGTGGATCACATACGCTGCACGTATTAGGCAAGGTTATGATCCGCCAATTTTTTTTTGGGGACCAGTGATGGAAATCCCCTTTGGCTTTAGTAGGGGGGAAAGCGTCGACGGTAGGAATACAAATGCCCGTGAAAATCCCGGCCCCAATGGGATCCCCCTGGTGGTCAATTCGTGAACTGCGCTAGCCATAAATAAAGATGGCCGTTGCTTCCTCCACTTCCTCGTACCGGTCTCCGAGGAACAATAATTCTATTTGAAAGATGTACGACGGCCCTGCATTTGCTTTATTTTATTCCACCCTGGTCGAGATATAAAATAACTGGAAGTTGCTGTTTCTATTCGGCCAAGGGGCGGTGGGTTGAGAAAAGAAATGAAGAAAAAATAACCAATCGTAAAATGATTCTTTAGAAATTTTAGGCGCGGAAGGTCATAGTCCTATTGAACGTGACAGCATTGGTAATGCAGGTGTCAGATTATTTCGGTAAAGTGGGAAAAAATTTGATTTGACAGGTGATACCAGATCGGAGAAAGGATCGCTAAAAAGAACACCAATTTTGAAACCTAAGAGTACATTGATTGGGAAGATTGTTTTTTTTGGTGAGAAAGATCAATTAATTATATTTATGAAATCGTATTAGTGCTGTTGAAGGCTTGCTTCGTTTGGTTCTTTTGATCTGGTTTTACAACAAAAATAATAATAACTGAATTTCACCAAACCAGGGAATTATTTATGTCTTGTTGGAATTAAGATTCAGATACATAAATGATATAAGACTATATTAAAACGCAGATAATTATAGCAAGTACAAATTACAAATAACAGGGAAACCATTGTATGATTGCATATTAAAATGACAATTTTGACTCATGCATATTGTAATGCAACAACACTACGTAAGGGTTTCGGCGAAGGAAAGAGGTCTCGAAGCGAAGTATCAAAGTGAGATGTACCGGAACTGGCTGGTTCTGCCCTCTGGTGGTGGTGGTGGACGAGTACTGCTGCCCCTCTTTGCCAGCCAATCACACACTACACCTCTCAGACTAGGTCTAAATTTATTAGAGTGGAAAAGAGGTATCTAACTGACGTAGCGGAGTGAGAGGGTCAGAGTCCAGCCCTCTGGTGGCGGACGAGTACGTTGCTGCTGCCCCGTGTTGCCAGGCAATCACACAATGCGTGATAGACTGTTTTGAGTAACAGGAAATGAGTTTAGGCGAGCAAATTGAAATTCTGATTTTTAAATCCTTCAAAGAATCTGACAGGTCGTGCCCTGTACCAAGTGAGTGGAGGAACAGTGAAAAAAAAATTTTATTTCCATGATTGATGGAAGTGATGACCCTATCTAAATGAAGTGGGCTGAAAGCGTGCGGCGAACACCCTGTACGACACCAAACACATCCGCTCACAAACTTTGTTTTGCCGAAGCCCGGTGCTGGGTTCCCCTGGCCGTGATGGATTGCTTTCAAACTTCACTTAGAACAACTAGGGAGCATTTATTTTCATTTCGCATTATTAGAAAGCGGCTCGGGAGCTTCCGCCATTGATCATTCCGAATGGCAAACGTGGATCCGGTGGCAGAGAGAGAACATTGGATAACGTTAGGCGAGCAGTGGAGGCGTCGACCAATCACGGCGCACCGCCACCACGGTGACGCTTTTCGTTCGATTGTATGGGAGATGAGAGAGCGTGGCCGGGTGGTGGCCGGGTGGTGGTGGTGCCCCGGCGCCAGCACAATCAGTGTCAAAAGTAGAGTGGCACCAGGAGCAGCACCACCGCCGCCACCACCACCAATTGCTGATCGCTCTTCTCTCCAGACATCTATTCAATATACACATGCACGCAGCATTCTAATACTGACGTCTGCGATGTTTATTTAGCGATCCTCGTTGGTGGCTGGCTTTTGGAATCGACCCAATTGCAAATATGACGAGGATAGTGACTTACGTTGCACTATATCATGGAGATTGACATTTGTGTGCGGGTGGAACAAGAAATAGACGTCAGCTTCTTGTTTTCGGGCGAGGGGGTGACGGGGGGGACGGAGTGGGGGTGCTTAAAACAGATACGAATTTGGGTGTGGCGGGGACAAAAAATGACGATTTGTATTTTGAGGGCGAGAATCGAATGACATATCAGGACTGGCATTAGGACCTGCCACTAAAATAACCTAGCACTAAATTGTCCATCAGAATTTCCCATTTAACGCCATCCATTCTCATCAACTTTGAAGGAGGACATTTAGGTACTGTTGCATTTTGAAAGTTTGTGAAACACAACGCAAATTACATTCCTTCTCCTCCCAAATTACACCCAAAATGACACTCCTTCTGTTTGCGATTCGAGAGCTCACAACGGCGCAACGAAGCGCCTTGACATTTACACTTGATGTAAGTTCCTGGGCCATCGAAACTTATTTTATGTATTTATGTTGTTGCGTTCATGAGATTATAATTTAATAAACTTAAATACCAGCATATCATAGGGTCATCGGAATCTGAGACGATTTAGACTTTCTATAAATTGTTTATTCAAACTTCATCGCAACTTATTTTAGGTATTTATGTTGTTGCGTTCATGAGGCAAGAATTTAACGAACTAAAATATCATATATTCCGGAACAAGTGGCTAATAACGTCACACAAGCAAATATAATTGTAATCTTTAAAACTGCTGAAAACCACATTCGAAAATCATTCAATAGTGAAGTATCGATAGTTCAAGACCATTGTAATATCACTATTTCCCAGTTTTATGATCCCAGGAGATGCCGGGTCCTATGACCTAGCTAGGCATAAATCCTATCTCAATTTTTACATTTCCATGAATTAAAGATAGTATCGCTCTCTGACAAACCCAGGACGTCCCCTCCAATTGTCAACATTAAACACAATAGCCAGTGTTTTGAAGAATCACCAACGACAAAAGCGAAGTACACCGACATATCATTCTCGGATGAGGAGGCATCAGATTAGCACAATGGCCATCTCGACTCAAGATATGGGAACCCTTGCAAATGACACATGCAACTAATTGGACTAATTGGATTGCGAGTCTCTCTGCCAGAAAAACGAAAAAATACACCTGGCACAATTGTAATTCACAGGGTACGTGAATATGACGTTTCACGTTGAAGGAGACCTCCTGGTAAAAGCCTGGGTGTACATTCTGAACTCGATCGACTTTTGAACTCGAAATCACCTCAAAAGAAAAATAATAATATCCCATATTAAGATAATTCGGAATTCTTGACAAAGATATTATTGGAAGTGCCGAGTGAAAGATTAAAGTGTCGTACGAATCGGATTTCTTTCCTCCGCCACTTTCGTGACGTCACTTCGAGTTTTAAAGTCGATACGGTGCAGAATGTACACCAGGGGTGGTGTGGAGAGCAGTCGTAGACTCACTTTCTCAATTAAGAGAGTCGTGTCTTGAGGAGGAAAGGAGTGGCGTAGACAAATATATTTGAGCGTAAAAGAAAACACAAATGGTTGAGTAATCGTTTTTCCTCGCCGAGAAAATGCATTAAAGTTGTAGGGCGGAGAGAAAATGCAGAGGGAAAAAATTCAACGAAAGGAAAATGAGTTTTGGAACTAAGACACTCTTCTCTCTCTCTCTCTTCCCCCATCCCACCCACTGTTAACAGTAAAGGGATGAATAATTTTAAAAAAATCAAAGACGTCTAATTATTATATTTGACCAAATACATGTACACTGTTAACGACAAATGCGAGAGGGAATTTATCTTCATTGAACTGATAAGAAAATAGAATAGCAAATATACAAAGTGGCAGAATAACACGAACTCTAAAAAAATGATTTGCCCAAAAAAATAAAAAAAATTGAAAATTCCCAATTTTATTTTACTTTTATCCCATTAACATTCAAACCTCCCGCCTCACAGTTCTCCCTAAATGCCAATAGATGGCGTCCTATTAACCAATTAAATGGTCTCAAGGTAAACTCGATCCTCTCAAATCTCCAGAACGCTTTCAATCTTAATTCATAGTTCGCAGTGCTGACAATGTTTACTGGACGAAAGTCCAACGAATATTTATCGATTCATCGATAGTTTTCCACTCATCATTCTGCCGCAACGAAATAAACTTATGATGCTCTGGAACGCCACCAGAGTGCACCAAACATTATCATGCGCAGATGCCATATCAGATCTTTGCTGCAGAGGATACTTACGATAATTACTGTTGTACCGGTTCCAAGACCAAAAACCGAGATTCGTTTTCCTCCGTGTTTCACGACCTAAGGTGTTTACAATCGGCACGTGAGATTACGTGCAAAAATGTCGGAACCGTTTTTGAGATTGATTAAATTTCGCATGCAGCTCGACAAGCGAATGAAAAATGGGACGAAACTGCGTGGCGTGACGCTCCCATTTTTCGACGACTAAACCCTATCTCCAAACCACCCCCACACCTCATCCACACCTTAGAAGATCTAGAGTGCAGAATTCCTATTCATTTAACCGTAACGTTTCCTAGGAGAGCTGTTTTTAAGTTCTTTCAGGTCGTTGGTAGTAAGACACCCCGAACGGAACAACGTCTTCGTAGGGAGGGAGGGGAGGGGAGGGGGAGGTGGACAAAACTAATTTTTGATTTTGGTGGGGAGAACTCCTGCAGGTGTGTTCACCGCCACCGGAAATCAATTCCCCGATGCGTGCCGGGGAAAGTTCACCCCCGAAGGATCACGGGAGTTAATTATTCAACCGCTATTGGCATGTGCTCACAAGAATCCACTCTCTCCCTTTCTCTTCTTCTCCGAGTCTCCTTTTCTCTACAAGATGCAAATACAGGAGACACGCGCTCCCAAATTAATTATTCATAAAAAATGACATGCACGCGAGGCTCACTTATAAGATTTTTATTAAATGAGACAGGACATGAGTCAATACGGCCATCAGCGGAGGTTCGTGACAATGCCATGCTGCCAATTTGGCGATTCAATCATTCTCTTTGGCGTAAACACATTCTTTGCTCAATAGTCAGGATGAGCCTCCTAAATTAATTTTTATCCGGCGAATTTGGCAACATTATATCTGAATAGCGTTTTAACTGACAGGCAAGAGGAAGAAGTCGTAAGAGAAGGGTTCAATTCCCGGTCGAAAGCTCTGGAAGGAAGAGAAGGCGATTTAAATTGTGTCTTCTCGTTTTCCACCTTCACCAGAATAGCAACCCCTTCCCCCCCTCTCGGAACCATCCGATGGTATGTGGTATTGTTAGCTTTTCTCTTGGAACAACCCCTTCCCCACGGCATAAGGATATTGCTCGGCTTGCTGCGTTTTTCGCTGAGCACCCCTTTTAAGGTCTTTTAAGGTTCAAGCGAAGCCAAACCCAAACACACACACACACGATTGAAATGTCAGCTCAGTTGGTGATTCCATCCAACCCACCCCTTCCGATATCACAATAGCCTTCATCGACCCTGATGATGGTGGAGAGGGGACTGAGTTCACGTAAGATGTGCGCATTCAAGATGCTGATTTCTTAGCGAAGCCACCAAACAAACTGTCCCAGCTCCGTGCTCTTAAGACAGTGCATAACCGAAGTAAAAGAATTGTTCTTACAAGTCAAAGTGCTCATAATTGTTCAGCTATCTTAATTGAAGTCCAAAATAATCGGAATTAGTTTGAGACCGTATTCATTTACAGTACAATATTCTAGGTAATAAAATCGAGTCTAATCGGAGCATTGTATGATTGCCTGGCAACAAGGGGTGGCATCAACGCAACTCGCCCGCCACCAGAGGACAGCACCTGCCAGATCAGATCCACTCGCTCCGCTCCGTCGGTTCGAGACCTCTTTTCCTCCTCGTCACAGGTGTGACGTCAGTTCGTCTCGCCCGCGCCAGTGACGTCTTCAAGAAATTCGAGAAAAAAAACTCGAGAAATTCCAGATAACTCGGAGGAGAATTGAACCCTGGATCACGACACTAGATACGATGCTCACGACTTCACGATTACTTCCTTAATTCCATTATTTCTCATTATTTCCTTTCTCATATAAATTGAAACATTTAACGGTCAGATTATTTGTTTCCAACATTTGTCCAATTTTCTATACTATTGATATTTCTAGATACATTCAATAATCCATTTCAATGGAAAAGCTGAAGACGTTCCGAGCAATAATCAGCTTCGTCATGAAATTCCTATCTCCGCCAAAATGAACAGATCTTTCAACTGTAATTGCACTCGCACTTGACACCAATATCGCTGAAGGTCAACCGGAATCATCTCTTAATTGCGCTCGTTTCGCTAACGACCGCTCTTAACGAGCACCAATAATTATTCCCCGCCATCCTTTCTCATGTATGAGTGATATGATATGACGTCCTCGGGCCATCTTCACCCGACGTTAGTGCCGGCAAACGTCTTAGCGAATAATACGGAGATGGTGGTGGTCAGTGGAGGTGTCACGTTGCTTGACCCAGGACCCGCCAGGCGAGTTAAGGGGGAGGGTGAGGGGTGAAGTGAGAGGAGCTCCGATGCAAGTGAGTCGCCATAAAACTTAAATACTTTTCTAGCGAGCCGATACGGAGTCGTCGTTCCTTAAGACTGAGACGATACTCAAAAGCTTTTCCGGCCGCGCTCTTTCTCTACTGGAGTTGGCCGATTTGCTACGAGAGCGCCACTTTCTGCTCCCGAGAGGATTCGGACGCGACCAGTATCCAGAAATCGATTTTTGGTCGAAACTCACGACAACGGGATGCCCATTCTGGACCTTTGATCGCCACATATTGATGGAGTGTGACGTCACGGAATCTACCCACAATCAAAACCTGCTTTTGCCTATCTCTGGCCTATTGCAACTATTTCAATAGAGCATTTTAGAGATCCTTCATGGCTTTTGTCATTAAGACATTTCAATCTGACTGATTAGTTAGTTTCATGGGTTCTAATAAAATCTGCAGAAAACCGAAAAATTATGTAAATTCCAGCACTAATTGATTTAAAGGTGGATCAGGGACAGGTTTGAATTTAGAAAAACCAACAAAATCAAGAAATAATAATGGTGACCTCAAATTGCATCAAATACATTTATGGAAAATTGCTCAACATCTTAGTACCATATTAAAGGTGACCAAGAACAATTTCAAATAAATTGTCTTGAGCTCAGGAGATTCCCACGGCATGTCTTTCATTCCGAAAGAAGGCCCCTACATCACAGACACCTCTTCACATGAATTCATGTGACCATAAAACCCATGGAAAAATATGAGAAATAGCAACAGCGCCACCGAGTGACGACCTCACGAACTCACCTGACACACGACGCGTGCGCCACCTGGCCAGCAGCAACAGTGTGACCAAAGAAGCCGACAGTAGCAGCAGCAGCAGCACTCACGATGGTCACGCGCGTTAAGCCTACCGCTGTCCTGCTGTGACAAAATCCCCCTACCCTTAATCCCCTAGCTCTGGACGCTCCACCGTCTCCAGCCCCAGTTGCCACCACGGAAGCTGTAAAATGTATACAAACGATGCCAACGTCAATAGTGAACCTCTCCTGCCACCACCCACCCGACATCTTCCAGCATCTTCTCTCCCGCACACTTACATGGCTCACCACCTCTCCCCCATACCACCCCCAACTTTTCCAGTTTGGGCTCCGAGTTTTTGGGGAGTCCCCGGATCTAGGATTACACAACATTTATACAAGCCGAGGTTCAAAAGCGGATTACTCAAGTCGTATTTTTATTGGGGACAAAGCGAGCATAGAAACTGGGCACACATAGAAACAAATAGAGGGCTACAGTCGAAAACGAAATCTATATTCTTTAAAGCAGCACACGTATTAATTTTGCATGAAATAATTCTGAATAATTCAATTAACAGGTTTTGCATTCGCTGTAGATCTCATATCTTTATTTCGATTGTGCGCAATTGGTCGAGTTAAAACACTTTAGGTGCAACGATCGAGAGTTCTATTCCCGATCTGGATTCCCTTCTTTCTTCCCTTCCTTTCCGGGCGAAAAAATTTCAAATACAGCTGTATCTCTAGGACATTAGATTTGCGTTAAAAGATACCTGCCTAAATCTAAAATCTTGGCCAGTCAAAATTGTCAGGCCGTTTCTTGTGAGATAATTTGATTTTGAAAAAGTGGGGCAAGACCCATTAACTATATGGTTCGCAGCATCATAACAATATCTTATAAATTGATAGTAAGATACTCAATTCACGATCTTAAAGACAACATTACAAAATCAATGGTTCTTTTAGTAGCGAGCAATCCCAAACCGTCCAAAAAAATCCGGCTCGATAGGTCGGTTGGTTTCGCTTGAGGGCGCGCCAATCGGATCGGAACGAAAATGGTTTTATTGGTCGCAAACGTCGAACTCTGAGAGAGGGAGAGGGAGAGGTGAATTTCAGCCTTATTTTCTTAACCCCCTTCCCCCATGTCCACCCTCGCCACCTTCTTACCCAGAGAGCATCTTGGACACAATTGCTGACCCCTCTTCATCCCCAGTTCACATTTTATCGACTTCGACGTGAAGCTCCAGTGTTTCTACCCAAACTCACTCACATGTATACGGTGTGCGCATCTCGGCACAGTGGCGACCCCAAACGGTCGCACACGAATTTCCGTATCCGAGTGGGAACTATGTCAGCCATTGATTACGGGATACTTCTGGCCGCCTGGCCTAGGACAACCAAACTACACAATTCTCGAGACAAAACCACATATTCCATCAAGACGGGGTGCTCAATTCATTTTCCAATCAAGTAGGTCTCAAGAGCATCCGAGACAAAATCTCATTATAATTAATGCAGGGGCTAGGATGCTCTCTTCGCCGAGGCACCGGGGGGTGGCCAAAGGGGAAGTAGGTGGTGGCGGCGGTGGCGGGGGGCCAAGTGTGATCCCGACAAAAGAGGAGGCGGGGGATGAGGCTAATCCGACGTTTGTACAGTAGTCTGGCTTCTCTATTCCCCAACCCCACCCAACCCCACAAACCAACCCTTTGTTGTAGTTGCCTAGTGGGGCGCGACCACCAATCAGATCTGCGCTTTAATGACGCGCGCAACGCACGCTCGGCTGCACGTGAACAGTGGCAGGAGCACGTGCGCCACCAAACCGCCGTTAGTCTCCCCCCACCCACACTCACCCCCACCCTACACGCCCACACCCAATTTCTTAGAATTTCCCAGCCAATTAGTCACAATGCATGCATGATGGATTGCTGGTCATGCGCGCATTTATGTGGGAGGGGGTGGTGGGGAGGAAGGACCCGGCCAAGAAAGAGAAATATTCCTCAATACATATCTCCACCGGACTCATATATTGCGTTGATCTGACCGGCGATGATTTATGGATGGGGGTCGTGTAATTGATGACGCGAATTTATAATTTTTAATGACGTGCCGCCATTGATGGTGTGCCGCGAGACGAAAACGACGACTCTTCCGATGACCGACCTTTTTTTTCTTTCGTCCCGACAACAATCTTGGCTTCTGTCTTTGGAAGCTAGAAGATGCACGGATGAGAGGGACAATCGCCGGTGGCCTCACTTAATTAGTAGTGGTTAAATCTGGGTCCTTTTATGGATCGTTCCATTGTGGTAATTTCGTGCCTAGATGACGTTCGTAAAGTGGGTTCGAACAAAGGGCAGAGACCTAACGCCGAAAAGCATCCATTCTATCCGCCAGTTGTTCTCCTCCCTCCCTCCTTATAGTATCATTCGGAATATTGTCGTACGTACGTACTTGAACGACGCGAGGCGGCGCTGCGATCGCCAATAACGTGACCCCACTTTGTCGTTTCACACTCATTAACGATTGCAGCGCCGTGCTGTGTTCAAATCAAATATAGTAGGAAAAGATAATCGAAATTCTAAAATTCGAAGCGATATTTGAAACGGAAAAATAAATTTCCAATTTGTGTGAAACGGAAGTCACATCGATCGAACAGACAAATTTATTTTAAGCGCTCAAAGTGGTTCGAAGGTGAAAATTAATTAAGGGTGCGTCGATGCTCGAGGACGATGATTTATTTGCAAACCGGATATCCGCTTTAATTCCCAACTCGGCATGAGCCTAAGAAATGGAAAAGTTGCATAATCTTAATAGAAAATCGCTGGAAGACAGAATGCAGAACTGAGTGCAAATAAGAGAAAAGCAGCGACGATCATAACGATGAATTAACTCAATTACTATTATTTTAATAACTGTCGTGCGTATTTTTCAGAGAGCTATAACTGTATCACGATTTGGTGGCAAGATCGATAATTAGAATAAAAATACAATTTCATTTGTTAGTAGTCATCGCTGGTAATATTGTTCGTGTTCTGAGATATCTCATGGTAACTTGTCTCAGCAGAAGAGATGCTCTTAAACATTGATAAACATTGAACAGGCCGAGTTAATTGAGTTTATTGGGTACGCTGTAAATGTGCATTTGTGTTAAGAATATTTTCCAGGTTTGATAGTTAAAAGGTTGTGTCATTTCTTGAATTGTCTCACCATTGACGCACGATATTTGACAGGACTTAGGGAGAAGTAGTGATCACGGGTTCAATTCCCGACGGAGACCTCTGGGAGATTTTCGAGTAAAACATATTTCTACACGCGCCTTCTTCCTCGGAACGGGACGTCACTGGCGCGGAATAGACGAAGGCGAGGAGGGAAAGAGGTCTCGAACCGACCTAGCGGAGTGAGGAGTGAGAATATGGCAGGTGCTGACCTCTGATGGCGGGCGCGGGCGAGCATGTTGCTGAA
The DNA here is from genome assembly GCA_034698785.1 of Mycogona germanica. Classification (NCBI taxonomy): domain Eukaryota; kingdom Metazoa; phylum Arthropoda; class Diplopoda; order Chordeumatida; family Chordeumatidae; genus Mycogona; species Mycogona germanica. The sequence goes on along the minus strand of JAQGBY010002637.1, from coordinate 6,836 downwards.
ACACCCTATTGCTAACTAAGTTCCATGGAAAACCCTATCCTGTATCCGGTCGCACGATCTTCCAGTTTATGAACCACCCCTCAGCCATCGTCGTAGGCAAATTTGTGCTCGGAAGTGGCGAAGCACGCTCGTCGCCGCCATTTATTATCCCCTCCCCCCTCCCACTTCTAGTGCTCGGACGAATCTGGAGAACGAATGACAGCCGCGAATTTTGATAATGTGCTATAAGATGTTCAATGAAATCAGTGCAGGCGTTGGGCGACCGAGCTCTGACACTGGAAAGCCAGAACCCAGAAGAAGGGGTTGTGTCGAGGAGGGGGATAAATGGGGGTTGGCTAGGCACTAGATATGCGGAGACACGGACTGGCGTCGTCCGACTACACTCACTGAGAAGCCACGATGCTGGATTACGCGCATTGCATGTTAATTAGCTGGTGAAAACGATGCTCTTCTCTTTCGCCGAGCCACCATCTATGGCGTACATGGGAGATGTCTGTCGTATAGACCAAGTAAATGGCGAATATATTCGACGAAATGCTCTCTCAGCTCATCCAAACATGCTGTACGAGAGTACTTTCGAACATGATACCCTCTTATTCGTCACATCAGCCGCGGGCTCACAATTGTCACGCACCTACACATACATCCGCCGCACGTCGCTCTCGCCATCCTCATTAGATGAGAGGGTTGGAACTTTGGGAATTGGTTTTCACGAAAAAATACAACCCCTGGTATTGGCGAAGGAGTGGAGCGCACGGGACCAGACGGGCGTGGGTTCAAACCTCGCCAGTGGTAAATTTGTTTTATTCGGCTCAAGCGAATCAGTCGAGATAAATGAATGTTATGTACCTGTACTATTGTGGTCAATTGGCGAAGGTGTTGGGGTCAGGCGCCAATGGACGTCGATTCAAGCCCAGAGAGCGATTAATTGTGTCATCACACGTAGTTCTACACCAAGATAGGCAGCATAGTAAACACCATTAAATTAAATTAAACCAAACCAGAATTCGAATTTAGAATATCAGAACGCTAACTGATTTTCTGAATTTGATTCTGGGTCGGATGGATATTATCGTTGTTCACCATTCATTCAACCCAGATGAAAATTCGAACCCAAAACGAAGACGAACCAGAAACGAACGAAACCACTACTCACCACCATTTCTGTGTTTTTAAAAAAAATATAGAACATTTCTTTTGTAGAAGTCGGTTCTCAGGAGGAAGTTGTTCGCAATAAGGTTTCTATAGACAGTGCTCCATAAACGAAAATAACACGGCCTAGTCATTGTTTGCAACGAAGCTAAAATAAATGCGAGGAGTGAGTCGTAGAAGGGGTGGTGGAGGAGGAGGAGGAGGAGGATGAGCGGGTGGAGTGAGAGTGTCCTGTCCACTAGAGGTGAGGAGTGGAGGGTGGTGGAGGGTGGGTTGATCGAAGAAGATCGCGGCAAGACGTTGTCGCTCAACCTTAATTCGCTGCTCGGAAGAAATTGATTTTCGACGAGAGCGACTCCCGTCTTTTTTTTCTCTCCCCCCGGCGGCCAACTGTCCACCTTGGATCGTGAAGGACTCGGGCGCCGCAAATTAGGACAGCACAGAAGATGCATTCATTCCATCAAATAATAAAAATAATTTATAAAAAAATGCAAGTAAATATTAGTAACTGAGCATTATGGAACATTCAAAAAAATGAAAGTTATATATCCTAAAGTTATATAAACCTAATTTAAAAAACGAAATTCGTTATAGAGTAGTGTTTGTCTAACATCTGAGCAATATATATATATATATCTATTTCTTCCTACATTCATTTTCATTAAGCATTTGTCGTACATAAATTTAATAAAAGAATATTCTCAAAATAATTTTACGATTCGATTGGGTTCGATTCCCGGGTCACTTGTGAAAAGTGCCACCATCGGCTAGTGCATTAGCAGGGAATTTGGCGTAGTCACCCCAATCGATCAATTCCTATCGCTGATCGAATAGAAACAGTTGCGACGCATTAACGAAATAAGCGATGGAACGAGCGAGGGGAAGGGGAAGGCCTCTGAGATAGCGGAACTAAAAGAGAAACATCGGAGGCGTCACGAATAGAAAAGAAAATCTCTCACCAGCAAATTGTTTCTGCATCTGTCGCGGATTGCCAAACGCCTAATCATATAATACGGAATAGAAACGTTTATGTTTTTCTATTAGGCCTCGTCTCTACATAAAATATCGATCGACTCCTCTCCACCATCGACGCTCCTCACTTCAGATAGACATCGTCACTGCTCAGGCACGCGTCGAGCAATGACAATTAATTGCCAATTGGAATGGTTCCGTCTGGCCGGATGTCGATTATGAAATCGATTCACATCTATCCTACAAAGAGATGAGTCCCAATTCCATATTTTTTTCTGTAAAACGGAAGTGAGGTTCGAAATTAGTTAGTGGTGAGGAACTTCAGAAAAATCGATTTCCTTTTCTTTTTCTTCCACCACCGATTTTGACTGAAAGTACAGATAAACACTTTTTTTAAACTGTCATGCACAAATTGGATAGTGCGATACCTCACGTCATGTCATCGAGCATCTCCAGTGCTGCAAATCAAACATCTTATTAAAATTTAAATATTGTCTCACATTCTGAAGATTCTTCTGATGAAAATTTTAATTTCTAAATCCCCTGAAGGAGTCAGACAAATGGAAATAATATTTCAGAGAAAATCTTAGAACGGGAGACAAATTTTAAATTCAAAATCAACACATCTCCGGTTTACAGTGTAGCAGAAGACGAACCACCTGGCGGCAGTCAGCGCAACTAAACCTCAGCCATACAGATAAGACTTAGGATGAAATCCGAGCAGACAGACTGGAGTGATGTCGGACACCGGATAGCCGTCGCAAAGTGATGACACTGACATTCGTTGCTGGTCAATTTGCATTACAGTACACGATCGGTGATCCACCATCTCCGGGATCTCCTCCTCACTCCAGACGAGTTTATCTCCTCCCCCTGGCTCACCTCTCACTCCCCGCCCCCCGAACATGAACGACGACGATCGGAGTAACGTTATCCCCATTTCCGTCACCAGCCGTCCTTGACCAACGGTCGAATCCCCCCACAACCAGACAAGAGAATCTCCGTAATGAGATACTTGTCGAGCGAGCAAGTAGCAATGTGGTTCAACACTCGTTCGTGGTCACTTTGCTCGCAATGGATACAGCGACGCCTAACGGTGAATCCCACTGTGAACCAATCAGCGTCAGCCGATTTAGTGTTTCGGTGCTCTGAAGATGACTTCCATTCCTCACCTCTCATGGTTAACTCCATTCCAATGCGAGAGTGAACGTTTTTCTGATAAGTGGAGCTGGAATGAGATGCGAACACGCGAAGCACCGTTGCTCACCATGATTGCCAATATCAAGGGGCAGCTTTAGCCAAGGTTTTTTTGCCGAGTAAAAAGGTGCTGCTTCTTCAGTTCTACTGCCGAAATGATTGCGGATCGGATGTCGCCGAGGGCGGTCATCATTTCCAAAGCAAACGACAGAAACGATTGGTGCAGTGGACAATAACCGGAAGTGGGAGCGGAAATGGAACTGCGATCACGTGGTAGGCGCTCCGCTTTGTCCGCATTGTAACGGGAATGGAAAATTTTGACACTTCTTATTACAGATGACGCTATTTTCTTTTCTTTCCCCTTCGCTTCTTTGCTTCTTTCTCAACTGATCCTCACAATTCGAAAGACCTTCGACATTTCCTATTTTTGATTATTTCTTCTTTACAGAAATTGTCAAGGTATAGTAATTGTTGAAATTTCAATTTTATCTGATTAATTTCTTATATTTAAATAAAATAGTTTGTGTTGGAAATTTAAAACTAGTCTATCTTTGAGTTGATATGCTCTCGCCCACCAGCATTTAAAAGAAGCAAACAGCAAAAAATCGGCACCCACAAATGGACATTCTAACACTATCATTCGTAGTATTAGCAGTGATGCCAAATTAAATTAAATGGTGCTTAGACGAATTACCGAGGGAAGATGAAGGTGGGAGGGAGGAAATGGGGGGACGGGGTGATGAGATGCCAAAATCGATTCGTAACCATTCTCCTCCAAAGACTCCAGCCAAATTTGTAAGACTGTCCCATCAAAAATTGCAGAGGTCTCGACCGAGATTTGAACCCCTACTGGCTGTGTTTGTGCGACATGCCGATCAGGCGACTAATACGACGAGGAGAAGATGATTTTCTGCTCCATCATGCTGCGTCACGATCGCTCATTTCGGGCGTGGAGGTGATCTGAGGAGGAGTGGTGTTCCGTCTGATCGGGCGCATGTGTCGACACGATTCCAGACGTCGCTGATCCACGCAATAAACGGGGGCATCCAGTCTTGGCGCATAAAAGATAAATCTAATTGATCCCCTCTCCGTGCTCGTGTCCCGCTCGTTGCTCGATCGGACATCGTTAACGCAGAAATTCCTCTCGGAGCGCCGGACAATCGCTTATGCAATCAGCGCATCGCCCGCGCGCCCCACGCCCTATCAAAAAGAACAAAACGAATTAGCTGTCTCGATAACGAAGTTTTCGAACAGGGGGGCGCCACTAATCGTCTCCCGTTCTAGTTTCGTACAGCGAATCTCACCACAAAGCACTCCGTTTCACTCAAACACCTTCCAAATACAGTACAGGAGTCCTGCTCACTTACATTCCGAGTACATGTAATTACATTTCATAATTGATTGAGCTTACTTGATCGAAGAAACAATATTTTTACAATTTGGCGATTAATATCAAATGTTGTTTCTAGTTTCAGGTCTGACTCGAGTTAATCTTGACGACTATTGCTGCATCGTCCAACTGCAATTTCCATGTACTACTGTACTCGTCTATTGTAAGCTCCCGAAATCGCTGGATACACTCCGACTCAAACGTTGAAACCTCTATTTGAAGAGGGGTTCCGTGGCTAGGTGGAGCCAGTGTCGAGCCGGTCGTGCGTGCACGTGCACGTGCAGTCGTTGTCGTCGGCGGCAGTCGTCGCACGTGCCAGCGCGTGCCATAATTCACAAGGCGAGCACGCGCGCGCACCACACTTTATTTATGGAGTCGATGACAAATGGAGTTTTAGCCGATGACAACCAAATTCAGCCGCTGAAAACTCGCTCGCTGCATCACATATCTCGATGAGCTCTCTACAGGAGGCCAAAAACCGGACGAGGGAAACACATAAAAGTTACCGGAACTCAGCCAGGCAAGTGTCCTCCACTGGCCACTCTTGGACGTATGTTGCAAGAGTTTGAATTTAAAAATGATCACCAAAGACGAAAGTCAAATTTTGGGTGTTTTCTTTATTTCTTTAGAAAGGCGTGTTCGTCCTTTGAAGTTTAGACAGTAGTATTAGAAGATAACCATTTTTAGTCCTACTGTAACCATTGTATAATGAGCTTAATTAATTTTCAACGACATTGACTCAAGTCACTCTCCAATTGGTCATTTCTCTTTGACATTCTTTGTACAGTACAGGTCCGGATCCAACTTGTCTTCAACCACCTTCAATGCCATCGCCCATGAACGAACGTGACCAAAGAGATTTTTAACGAGATAGTTGGGGGCAGTGGACAGTGGGCAGTTGACTCGCCATGTCTTTTGCCAGTCCATATTATTCGACTTGACATTCGGAGCTAGAAAATTGCTGACCAGTAATTACGTAGCCAGAAAATTACTGGTTGGTAATTACGGAGCCAGACAATTACAAAGAATGGATATGGGGGAAAATGGGGTAAAGGTTAGTGGATAAAACAGTATTACATATTATTTTTCTATATGCTCATTATGCATTTTTAATATACTGAAGTAGAAGTATTTTTTAATAATTAAAAATGTAGTCCAGTCACGTTGAACTAGTTTATAAATGCTATTAGGAAGAAGTGCTTATTAACTGTTTCTCGTACGATCAAAGACCTAATAGGAAAATGACAATGTCATCTTTTGTCCGGAACGACTCGTCAGCTTTAAGACCTGGCACAAATTGGGCATCAAGGAGTAGAGAAAAAATGGGAAGAAAAGTGAATTGACGACGTCGTCGAGGAAAAGCAGATTTGCGCCGCACCTTCAAAAACAACATAATCTCGATATCGAAATGTCAAATCGTCTTCCTTCCAAGATGACGGAGATGAAGAAAGAGGAAAAAGTGAAGCTCCTCAATTTGCGATGGAGGGATATTACAGCGTCGGGCAGGCAGCCCCTTCCTCCCCCTACCACCCCCTTCCACCCCTCAATAGTTACGCACCATCAAATAAGTCCAATAGGAGAGTCGACAGACACTAAAGAAGACAGGACAAATTAAATAATCCAAATTGATGGAAGTAGATTCTGGGCCCATAGACAGCGATAGACAGCGTCATTTCCAATATGGTAGGTTGGGCAACGTGAAGGGGTGAGTGGGCCGCAGCCGTGGACACTCTTAACCCAAATGATTAATTCTGCTTCCATTTTTAAATCATTACTGATGTTTCGTTGCCTTATTTCTCGTTCCATCAACCGCGGATGGTGGACTGAAAAATGAGGGAACCACACTTGGAAATCCACCAAAACAATCGTCATCAATGCCTTGACAGGTGACTCGATTCAAGTTGCCACGATTTGCAGTGCGAGTATTTTATTGCGTAAAACTCATTTTGAATGTAATCGTTCGTCTTAACTTCACTTCCTAAACTAAATCTTGTCTGTAACCTCTTGTCTCGCATGCAAATAAACAAGTACTGCGACGTGCCCCATGTTTTTGTTCGTCCCTTATTAAATATTTGTCGTGGTTTTTATACGCTTAAGTTAATAGTTTACGAGCAGCTAACATTTT
>JAQGBY010002636.1:0-22097 GCA_034698785.1 Mycogona germanica | reverse complement strand
TGTGAGAGGCACATTTTCACCAGTACCCCGAGCCAAAGCCCGCGCCGGGATTCGAACCCGGGACCGCCGAACCGCAGTCCGTCATAAACCAACTGCGCCACGACGGGTCGTACATATTGATAAATTGAACCATCTCATGCGGCTCCCTGTATACCTCATTAATTAAAGAGTGTAAAATTCGACAACTGAGCTCCAGGCGGAGTCATTTGGAATCACATATCGCACCAATTGTGCCACGATAAAACATACCAGCTCCACCTATTGGCAATGCGAAGCGTGAATAGGCTCAAGGCGCAGATGTGCTGTCCCCAGAGCAAACCAACACACTCAAAGTCATCCGCGCATGCGCGCGCTGCAATCATTACCAAAGGCTACTACTGCTAAACAAACAACCAAATCACCACCACAGTACCATTCACAAATTGGCGACCCCGCCCCGGCCTTGAAAGCGCCCCCTCAAAACAATTTCTCGTTCTTCGCGGGCGCGCAGGCGCATGAAAAATCAACAAGGGGCGCGCGAATAACACGTTCCAAACCGCGCCAACGTCCACTGGTCATCGTTCGTCCTTGTCATGCGACCCCCTTCCCCATTCACTCCCCCAAAACGTCACCTTCTCCTCTCCTCCCCCACAACAGAAAACAAATGCCCACACCTCTAACATCGTCGCCCACGCTCGCAACATCCTCATTAGACCGAACAAATTGTATCCTAATTCTTAAAAAATATTGGAAGAAATTTGAAAATGGGAAGAATATGAGGTTAGAATTAAGATTCTGGACAAATGAATCCTTGAAATATTCTGTTTCTTTAAATCCGGAAATTAAGAGCAACACTTAATCCATTTGCTCCATCGTCATTTTGTTTTGGTAAAACACATGCGTGCGTTTAAAATCTTCGCGCACATGTGTTCGTTAGACCCAAACAAAATGATATTTATTACATGGCACTCAAGTCTCATGAGGATATTGTCACGGTCAATCTGTTAAGCTTATTAAGATTTTAATTCGACGTCCACACACGAATGGCTGCCGGGGGTAATTTTCGAGGATACCGCATGCTTCTGGTATGATGAATTTCACTAAACAACACAACAGAAGAGAGAACAAAATATATAAATAAAATCACACAACAATCTGTTTTTTTTTTTACAATTTCCTGATGAGCAGCTCAGGTGTATACACGACACGGGTGACGCCCTAGTTGGCAGCCACGAGGGGCGCCACCACGCGGAACTAATAGAAAACTACGACGTGGGAGTCTTCCTGTTAATCAATATCATTTCAGCGAGTGCATCTGACGTAGGCGTTAGCTAATTCTGGTTTGGTCTTCACTCGTACCAGTGGATCAACTCAACCGGAGACAAATCGTTTCATAATGCAAATAAAAAATCATTTGGCAGCATCAATTCAAATTTGTAGTTGCTCTTCAGTACGAACCATTTCTGATTTGCGGACAGGTGGCGTGGGAGTCTTAACTGCCAATCAATATCACTTCAGCGAGTGCATTGGAAGTAGAAGCTGGCAAATATGATTTATTACTTGGCCAATTATTCGTACAGAGGATCAAGTGAACTGAGACAAATATAAATATTATTTTGAAAGTTTGCCATCTTTTTTAATTTTTTTCTTCCATTACGAACGGTTTAACGACATTGACTTAAATTTGACCAGTAGATAGTTCCACAAATTTGTAGTCGAGTGCAACTTATTTCAGATCTCGATGTTGCGTATTTCTCGAGATATGAGCCGTTGAAGTTTGAAGCATTGCCATTAAAAAAGACAATTCCAATATGGCGTTTCCACTTGACCAAAATGGCGCTGTCGTCGCTCTCACGTACCAGGGAGGTCAGCAACTTTTGCTACACTAGATCCCGAATTTCTAATTAATATACAGTTTACACCTCGTAGTACTATTTCACAAAAAGAGGGCCAACGTACACACAGCGCCACCAAGTGTGAGAACCGCCGAACTACATTATATTAGCTGCGCATCAGCTCATGTCTATACGTGCCAAGGTGATAAAATGGTGCTTCCGCGAGGTTTGAGCCGAAAAAAAAACATAAGAAAAAATAACGCCGCTCACATAATTGGCTCAGAGACAAATGTCTGGAGAAAAAGTGTAAGAAAACGAACGTGACAAGACTAAACAGATCCCCAATCTAAACAACACGCATGATAATTTACAAAAATCAAGAATATTACTTTACGTTCCAGAACGGGTGCACCGCAAAACACGAAGCCTCGTTTCGGGAAACCAATATGTTGGTATTTTCAAGCGTCACTGCGAGAGTCGAGTACCTAGTCGCGTATCTATTTGATTATTTTTTGTTTTTCAATATTGTTATTTTATTTTATTTGCTTTTTATATTGAAAATATTATTCCGGTAATAGTATGTGGTTGGATCTGTAATCTGGTGTGCTTGGTTGTCTCGTGAAATCGACGACGTCATGCTTTTGATGTGGAGACGCCATTTTTTGATTGTGAAGCGAAAGGGAGATTATCAAGAATTTGGTAACGGTTATTTTATTATGAAATATTGAAAATCGAGACCCGAAAAGTGGTTGCTAGCAAATTATGGTGATGTGCTAACGGTATTTAAAATTTTATTCAATTTCATTGAGCCGTTCGAGAGTTAATCTCCGAACAGGAAAATCCGGTCTCCAGTTTATAATATATGATCATTTTGGGGGTGTAGTTCTAAAGCTAAATGACAGAAGAAAATAGGCGATTGATTATTTCGATATTAGACATTTCTGCCATGGTGCTTAGGAAAATGCAATCCGAAAAAAAATTCATTATGGAAATGCGCCATCTAGTTGGTGACTCTTTTTGCCTTTGACAACGAGACCGTCGCCGACATTCGCAGCCAACCAATCGCTATTTAGAAATTATTCGCGCACGGAGACACGCTGTCATGCAAATTGAATGACAAGGAATTTGCCGTCAAAAGACATTCGTTTAGCCAAGGCGCCAATTTATCTCTCTGGACACGCATTCAATTTATAAATATCGTATGACCTCTGAGCAATTAGTTTGTGCGCCCTCTGGCGACTGCCTTAACGTTTCCAGCGCTTCCGGTTTAGATTGGGATTTGGAGAACTCTGAGCCACTAGCGGCAACAAGTGCAAACGATATACGAAATTGCCAACTTCACAATCGATGACGAAAGTCCAAAACATTGACAATATCGATATTTTTAATGCAATCGTGCACATCGATGTAGAGGTCGGCTCCACAATTGGTTGAAAGGCGTGTAAGTAATTTGACTAAAAGTGAAAACGGAAGTTAAAAAAATTGCCGCATTGGTTTGTGGGACGAGGAATGTTAGTGACAGCGACTTTCGAACTATTTCGTGTGACGCAGCAGCGCGCTTAGCCAAGTGACGCTCCACGACTGTAAATAAATAAATCAGAAGAGAAAAAGAATCTCTAAATGCAGGACGTGGTGCCAACGGCACATATCAACATCTGTTTCCAATAACTGCACCAGAATACATCCTCCCTCTACCCGGGGCACGCACATTTTGGAAACACACGAAAATGTAGTGCCCGGAAATTTAAAATAACATTTTGAGACGCGACAACGTTTGCTGAAATTGAATTGCATGATTTCGTCAATCATTTCCATCGAGTTGTTATTCAATATTGTGAATAATAAGTGTATTTTGTGAAATAATAGTAGATGGTTGGAACACTGGTCGCGTTAGTCAGAGACACGAGGTTCGAGTCCCGGTAAAGGTAAAAAATTCAAAGATGGCGTCTCCACTTGATGTGGCGCTGTCGACGCTCTCACGTGCGCCAGTCACGTGCTACCAGTGATGTCAGCGACATTTGCCACACTAGATCTCGAATTTCTACATTAGTCAATTAATACCCATACGACTATTTCAATATAAGGAAAGAAAATACATTTTCAATTAATGAGATTAGATATTGAAATTGACAAACGTTAGAGAATAGTATTTTTTTAATCATGTGTTGTCATGACGCTTTAACACGTTGTGCAATTTTTGTTCTTATTATTGTTTCTTATTCTTGTTACTGCGCGGAATCTCATCAGATTAATTCCTCATCTCCACGTTTCAACTGAAAAACTAGAAACCCCAGAAACTCAAAGAGTGGGATTCGATCTCAGGAGGACGAGTGGGCCCTGCATCCGGCAACCCCCATCTCTCTCTCTCTCTCACTCACTCTTACCTGACACAGTTTCGTGCAGAGACGAGTCGGGCAGACGACGCGTCGGAACCAGAAACGCGGAACGTCCCAATTTCATCGGTCCATCACCACCTCAATCCCGACAAGCGCATATGGCTCGATCAAAGAGACGCAACACACGCCCCCTAAGAGTAGAACCCCCAGGCGACACGCGACAGTCTATTACACACGCACTCTGGGAATTCAATGAACCATCCCGACAACCGGTTTATTTATTCCACCAGCGCACGACAACGACGCGGACATCCGGACTCCATTTCATCATCACTCTCCAAATCAAAATCCCACTAATCAAAATTATCCGCGTAATCGAAATCAAACAAAACGGAAGATCCACGGTTCGAATACAGCGTTGTCAATCGCCAAAATTTATTTGATCTTTCTTATAAACTCCTTCGTTGTTCCTCAATCAACGAATTTAATCAAAACAATCCCGTGCTGTCATATTTGCTCACATTTTCACTAGATGACGTCGTCATGTGTCACTTGGGACACTGAGTCGTAATCGTCTCCGCTAGGAACCACCGAATAGTCAACAGTTTTACTTTAAAATGTCAGCAGATTGAATCCACTTCGCGTTAACAGTTCAAAAAACATTTAAATCCTACGCACTCCTCATAAAAACTACCGACTAAATCCGGTTTCAAAAAGATCACCGATCAACGAAATCCGATATTGGCATCGAGAGTAGATCGAATTCAGTCTCTCCAATCAATTGGATATTCCTAACCATCATATAGGCACGCACAGAATAAGCACACACCGGGGCAACGTTGGCCCGCACGAACCGGTTGTCCAAAATCAATTCAATTGACCACCGATCTTCGATTCTATATTTCTATGACGTATTTAGTCCCCTCGGTCAACCCTCCAAGCTGACCAACGATTGACCAACTATTTGTAGACGCGGACTGAGAGCACTCGTGGCTGAGTATTGCCGTTTGTGACAGCCTACAGAACAACTCGGGTGACACTACACACGCTGACCGTGGCCCGGCACCCACACATCTTTACAATGGCGGACGTGTGTGCTGACGCCGAATCAACTCAGCCCACTGACTGTTCCGACTGACGGCCATGTTGAACTTGAAAAATGTAAGCACCGATTAGCGAGCGAGCGAGAAGCGAGCGACCATTTTCCCCAGTCCTGGTTTCGGTGGCGAACGACGAAATACGAGGATATAGAATGACGATAGGTACTACGTCGATCTGGACTTCCGTTTCGGACTAGCGCGACTGTATTCACTCGTAGTCAAGTCGGTATTGCTACTACTGACTGTGGCTCGGCGGTCCCGGGTTCGATTCCCGGCGCGGGCTCTCGATTACTTCGATCCCGGAGAACTGGTGAAAATGTGCCCCTCACATAGTGCCTCAGCACCGAGAGGGGTACAGAAACTCCTGTAGTGATATTACACTACAGTGAATTTAAAAAAACCTGCGACGCACGATGTTATTAGACCCAGGCAAAATGACATTTGCATGAAGCCACACATGAGTTTTATTCAAAAATTGAAACACGCAACTTTAATACTCTATAAAACCTATGAATTTTATGTTTACTATGGGCGCGTTTAATTCTTGAAAAATAGTATCCGAAAAATGGAAAATCGAACTGAGTTCAGTAATTCTACATAAAAATTGCAGTTGCTTCAGGTAAAACACACAAACAGGATTTTCACAAGGAAATGAGGACAACGGGGAATGTCATCGACACATTATAATCCTGAAAGTTTTTCATCTTTAAAAAAATCTTTACACTATCCGTCTTGGAGTTTTCTTACGAATTTAAGCTGTGATAGTCTCACGTGCGCCAATCACGTGCTAGTGGTTTTCCCCAATGAGCAATTAACCGTACAGGATAACACACGATCAATTGCACCAAGCACTGAGTCCACCGACACCAACCTGGGTTCTAATCTAGCACTGATCTCCTTGGTACAGAGCGACGGCGGCATTGGAGGAGGAGGATGGACAGGTGAGGGCCTTACGAGTCCAGCTCCACACTCACACAGCAATACATCAGAAAACAACTTTGCGCCTCGCTGTATCATCGTCATCGCAAAAAAAAACACGCCCACGTCTAAGGAATAACCGATCTCGCCTATAATACCACCCTGTAAGAACCAGCATGTGTGAACGCACAAATTCATTTTCGCATATGAATTTTTGTCTATATATTTGGCTGCAATATGCACATGTATCTATACATGTAGGAATGTCACAGACGTTGTTTATATAGCAGCTGTCAAGGAAATACAATACGTGACTGGAGTCGTCATAAATATCAAAAGTCAGTTGGCCCGGATATCGTAGTAATTCGATTCAAGTTCAAAAAGATATTCAACAAGCAGGGGTCATCTTTTTCTTATTTATATAATCAAGAGCCGAACCGAATTTCTTTTTTGATGTGTCACCGTCTTTCGAAGTTAGCGGTGTATGTTCCAAAACATTAGCAGCGGAAATGCAACGCAGCGGAAATGCAACGCAGCGGAAATGCAACGCAGCGGAAATGCAACGCAGCGGAAACCGACGTCACTCAGTGATTATAAGCGACGATTAACCAACACTTTTAGCGCTCCCCAGCGTATTTAAACTCCCCTTAATTACAAAATCCTTTATAGTGGTGATTGCTATTAAGCATAGATACACAATGTTGTATAAAAACTAAAACCCTAGCGAAAGTTACACAAAAAATTATCTCTAACAATAAAATAAAGTGTGATAAATATAAGAAAGGTTTTAAACATACATTTTAAATGTTATCAAAGTGTAAACTGAATCGAAGGATGTTCAGAAACAGATATACATTAAAATAAGTCAAGAGATGTTCGTTTTTCTGCAAATGACCGCTGGGTTAGACTTGGTTAAGGTGTTGCTGATCGCAGGTCAAATTAAGCTGGCCTCGAACAGGAACGGATCAATTTTATCATATCGTGCACCTTGTGCACAAATTGGGCGCCATTGTGAAAGTGGCGCCCATAGTACAGTACAATAGAAGGTTTGGGAATTACGCAACCCCTATACAAATATTCCTCATACACGAATCGACGATATGCGGCCAAGGTCAATAATAAATGTTCGATACTAACATGATATTGAAAGGCATAAATTGGCTCTCATTGAAATACAGACTCTAGGCGCATTCAAATGGACAGTACTAATTTCCAACGACGTGCATAGATCAATTTTAAGTGTTTCGAGGAGAGCGGCCAAAGACACGATTTGACTGCTATCGGGTAGCAATTAAAAAGTCACTTTACACCGAGGAAAAGAAACGAACACAAAAACATTTTTTGACAATTACGTAATTACAAAACGTTGCTCCTGCGACACATTAAAAAAATTAGTAGATTTTTAAAATTATATATGTAAGAGGAAATAAAAATAGATCTCGACAATTTTGATTTCTCAATCATCTCTCCACCCCAGGAGAGCGAGTTGGTAATTTTGAGTTGCTTAGGCTGACTACCAAAATAGGGATCTTTAACATGTACCTGATATCATACAGACACGGGTTCGACGATCTTTGCTCCCACTCCGGAAAACCCCTCGCCAAAAAAACCCACGTTGCAGTACACCTCTGTAAGATGCAAATCTGTGATTAAAAAAACGGATTCAAAACTACTATTTCGTTCGCTGGGATAACTGAAATTCACGTGGCGCCCTCTGGCGCGTACATTATACATATGCCAGTCGACCATAGGAACTCTGTGAACTCGTCGAGTCACAGACCAGACACGCCCAATAATAACGGACTGCTCAGCGGAATTTGCTGCAGAAAATAAATGCTATTTCCAGCACAGATGCTGTTGCTGCTTTCATAAAGTTGAAGCCAACAGATCTTATCGTCGCGAAATCTCCAATTTTTTCCCCTCTCTCTTCTGGCCAACCAATTTATTCACACATTCCGTTGCGAAGCTACTGATAAGTCACAACTCAAGCAATGAGTTCAAACTCTATACGTCGACGTAGCCAAGTCAAAATGAAAATAAGACATTTGAAATCGGTCTCTGGAAATCACTACAAATGTGTTATTCTATTTTTGCATAACAAATTGATGCGCATTTAATCCAACCAACATCTCTGCATCCGCCTCCGCCCTGTCACTTCCAACTACGCATGCACAATGGGAGAAACGATTATTCGAGGTTCGAGCTATTTTATAAAAAAAGCACTCCGAGCACTTTGAGTAATGAGAAATTCGGGATCAAGTGTGGCAAATATCGCTGGCATCACTGGTATCACGTGATTGGCATCATCAAGTGGAGTCAAGCAGAGACGCCATCTTGGAATTTCCCTTTTTAATGGCAGTGCTTCAAACTTCAACGTCTGATATCTCCAGAAATACTCAAAATCGAGATCTGAAATAACTTGCGCTCGACGACAGATTTGTGGATCTATCTACAGCTCAAATTTGATTCAATTTCGTTTAGCCGTTCGTAAGTAAACGCCGAGGCGGACAAATAAAGAAAAAAAATTAAAAAAGAAAGGACACACTTTCAGGAATGTTACATTATAAAACTGGATATTTCATTTTCCTGCTCGGAGACTAACTCTCGAACGGCTTAATGAAATTGAATAAAATTTTACATACATCACCATAATTCGCTAGCGACCACTTTTCAGATCTCGATTTTCAATATTTCCAACCGTTACCAAATTCTGGATAATCTCCCATTCGCTTCACAATAAAAAAAAATGACGTTTCCACATCAAAAGCGTGACGTCGTCGATTTCACGAGACAACCAAGCACACCAAATTACAGATCTAACCACATACTATTACCGTAATAATATTTTCAATATCGTGCTTCTCACATAGTGCTTAAGCACCGAGAGGGGTACAGAATCTTCCTGTTATGACCCGTCACTTCAGTGAATAAAAAAATATATATATAAAAACCAAATAACAATATTTAAAAAAATAAATAATCAAAAGATATTTTAAAAACGATTCTTTTTCAATTTAACATTTCAGTTGTCAAAAGTTTGGAAATCCAATTTTTTTAATATAAAAATAATGACGTTATTTACAGACTCCAAATATACTGAGACAGAAAATAAGAAATAATGGAGAAGTGTCGAGTGCTCGAGAGGATAGCGTTAAATTAATCGTGTGTTATCGTGTAAACGTAAAATAGCCGGTAAATTTAAACAATTAATTTTTTATTTCATTGGTGGATACTGTAAACCCAGGTAAAGCCGGGCACCCTTCTTGTATAATATAGGTTTAATTTAATGACATGTCCGTTTGTCAATCGTCAGCTAAAAATCAGCTAGGAATCGGGTGAACGACGATTGCACCGATGGCGTTGGCGTCCATAACGGGACACGGAGGGGCGGGGGGGGCGGCGGTGGCACGAGTCAAGAACCTCTCCGGCCGCATCTCCGCTCTCCATCCGCCCAGGCGGCAGAGGAGGAGGAGCAGGAGTAGTAGGGACGCCGACGGGGCAGGGCTCTCGGGTTGCCCGGCGAAACGCGAGAGAGACACGGCGCATGCCGCGACGGGGGCGCCGCGGAACCCGCGCGGTGCAACGACCGACGCGTTCGTTACAAGGGGAAGCCGTGCGGTGGCGGTGGCGTCGAGACCCCGTCCCCGGCTGTCACAACTCGTCACGTCATATGTATCCGCGCAGCAGCCATAACCGCAAAAATGAATGCCGGGGCACACATTAGAAGAAGACGGCGGCTGGATAGTAGGTCAGGGGTGGACTAAAAGTTGTGCGCCTACTCTAAAAAAAATTTCACCAGTTTACACTTTCTCGCAACAAAATGAATCTCGATATTCACCCTAAAGAGAAACTTTTGGCTCTTAGATGGCGCTGCATGATCTCGACTATCTCGACAATTGCATTGTTCACCCTAAACAGAAACTATTGTCTCTTAGATGGCACTGCATGTTCTCGACTATGATTTTTCAATGCCAATTTTAAGACTTAAGTTTCAATTGATTATTACCGTAATTTTTTATTTCAGCCAATGGGATGACATCATAGGGCAATGGTTGTCGCAACATAGATACTGACAATCCTTCGCTATTGAATATGTTGAAACTATCGCCCTCACTCAGATGTACGAGGTAAATCGCAACTCTCCAAATAGACCGGAAAACTCTTAACACAACTCCAAAAAGTGTGTTAACCACTGTCAAGGGGGCGAGGAAATAGGAAGTTATGCAGGACAAAGACAATTTTAGCATCCTTTTTCAGAAATTATGCGCCAAAATATTGGCGCTTTTACATTGGGGTTGATCGAAGAAGGCCAAACTCAGAAATATTAAATAATCTGTCATCCCAATTCGCGACGACCTATATTCGCGACGATCACAATATTTACAACGACATATTTCGAAACGACTATTAATTCCACTATCGGATATCTGTTCCGCAAATAGTCAAACTAAATAAATGTTCATCCGAAATGTTTCGAGAAAGTGAAATGAGCAATTAACTATCAACAGATACCAATAAAATTCCGCGCGTCTGAAACGAACGAAAATTGTCGCGCGCGAATTCAAAACTATGTATAAAGGTGAAAGAAATTTTTCCTATCAGAAAATGAAATAGCCAAAATGTTGGTATGTTATCGATTTATTACGAAAAAAACATCAAAGCGATTCGATGAATTATTTCAAAAGATCTGATAAAAATAAGAATAGAAACGTTTTTCTTTAGAAATTAGAATTTTAGAAGAAAATAAGATATCTGAAAAATAATGACACTCAATTCGAAAACAAATAAATAAAAATGCTCAATTTAATATTAATAGATGCACATTGTGTTCTTTTTTTCAAGAAATTAATCTGAAATTGAACTAATTTTTCTTTGATAGCTCAACAAAAAAGTCACACAAATTTAGGGGGAAATTTCATTGATTTTTTAATATATAATTTTTTTAATGGTGTTCTTTGACGCTGCATGTTATCGTCTATGCTTTGGTGGACATATTTAATAAGAGCGACCCAATGTAAAATAAAAAGGAGAGTTATCCCGGGAGTTATCCATCACCGACAAAACTGCAAACGGCTTCGAAAAAACCCCATGTTTGCATAAAGGATAATCTGACGACGAAATCACGAGCCCAAAAGTTGTCTAAGCAACCCGGGTGGCGATTTAACGCGTGTTCCTGGAAATCGCCTGAGTTACAAATTTTGCATTCCTGCGCTTCTGGCTGCATAGGGTTATCATGGAAAGAGATAAGACATACATTCCCGGGGGTTCCGAGGCAAAGACCGTCTCCCGATCGGCTCCTAAGGAGCCGATCTTCTTCGAGGGAGACCGGAGAGTGCTCCACCCCTATGCGGCCAACGCTCCTTCGATCTTTTGGGGTTTACATATAAAATCAAAAGATCGGCTCCTAAGGAGCCTTCACCGCAACACCATTGGCGACTCTCCAACGCCAAAATGATACTGACGTTGAGAGCGCTACTGCGGCGCTTTCTCGCCGTGCCATTGCCGCACATGTTAATTCAAGCTCATGTGATTGCGCTTCATGGCGTTCAGTGAAAATGGATCCCAAGCGAATCTCCCTTCAGAATAGGAGCGATTTCTGGGAAAATCCAGTAATTTTTATCATTATCCATATTTGTATTGTCAATTTTCCAAAGTGGCAAACATTCAGACATCGATCAACTAAAAAATCCAAACGCGCACAAAATCAATCACCTTTTTGAAAGTTAGACAGAACTTCTCATGGCAAAACCATTCGTACACCGGTGTACTGCAGGGAAACCGTCCTCAAAAGTGAAACGGATAAGCATATGGGGTTGGTTCCCCTTACACGATCCTCCCCCACACCCCTCAGCCTTCACCGGCGCACGTCAGTTAACACATCCCCAGTTTCCCCTCACTCCCCCTCAAGGCCGACCGAAGGTCATTCCATTATTTCGCAACCCCTCGACTCACACTCTCTCTTCCGCCGTTTAACTCTCCCTTTCATTCCACCCTCATAATTAACACCCCAGTAAGGTTTTCTCTCCCCTCCTCCAACCAAAGACCACCGTTGGCGTTGCCATGGAGACCACGGACGCGAGAGTGTGCAGTGGCGAAGCGACTATCAAGGGGCGGCCTACAGCGATGGCGAACGAGGTGTGCCATCTATTGGCAGAATTAGGAACATGCTATCAATTGCCATGAGAAATGTCCCTTTCTGTATAACAGCTATTTTTAAAATGTCTTAAAAATAAGACAAAAGATTTAAATAATATTCAAAACAATAATTAAATAAACATTCCCCACAAAAAATCTCACCTAACATTAAGCTTGATTTAACCTAAGGCTCCTAAGGAACCAATCTTCTCCGGTCGCGTTGAATAATTTGCAGGAACCTCGCAGCATGAGAAGCGCTTTATGGGGACCATCCCCTTATCGTACACAATTTCCTGCAATATTATCCAACGCGATCAGAGAAGATCATCTCATAAGGAACCTTCTTAGACGTAAATCAAAATCCAAAACAGTCGATTTCACACAACACACACATAAGTCGGAGAAAAACTAAGAAAACACTATTGACTCTGAGGGATCGTAAAAATATTCGGGGCAATGCTGTTGCCACCAGGCCCAGTTATCGCTTACATCACTGTAAGAACACCCCCGGGGACACCATTTGAGACCCCGGGGGATAATCTTTAAGCCCCCCATATATTTATAAACACACAACACACACGCTCACACGATGTTTCAGAGCGAGGCTTCTAAACTCACTGACATCCCATAATACAACACTCCGTATAATTGGTTGACGGAAATGAGTACTAAATATATAATTCCGGGGCGGGAAGAGAAAACCTAAGAGAGCGTGTGTGGGGTGGGGGGAATGAGCAATGGCGCAGACGATGCGTGGGAAGTCAGCTCCATCTGACGGCGAAGGGACAGACATAGGTTACAGTTAATTACCGATCGTGCCGCACGATTTGGGGTAGAACACAGGGGAAAAGGGAAAGATGGTAGATAGATAGTATGCTATGAGACCGGCGACATTACATATATAGCATGGTGCCCGAACAGTCAGAGCCACCTGGCGACACAATTAGCGAGAGTTACTTCCTAAACGTTTGACAATTTAAATATCTTATCTCTTCATAACGAAAATATATTTTCTTCCTATTTTGTGAAATCCGAGGCATTAATTGAATAATAATTAGATTTTTGGTCAAGTGGAGATAGTTTAAAATCAACGGCTCATATCTCGAGAAATACGCAAAATCGAGACATCAAATAAGTTGTACTCGACTACAAATTTGCGAAACTATCTACAGCTCAAATTTTATTAAATTTCGTTAAACCGTTCGGTAGTAAATACAGAGAGGGGCAAATAAAATAAAATAATAATTAGAAAAATATGACAAACTTTCAGGTTTACTCTGTATAATATAGATTCTTTTATGTTACTTATTTGGAAATTGGCATTTTGAGTTTATTTTCACCCTCAATAAGTCGTTAGGCGTTAATGTAGAAAATTTCGAGAAGCAGGAAGAATCTGAGGAGGCTACATATATTTGTCAACTGAGGTGTTTTATTTAAAGAATATTATATATCATTAATTTAAGATTACCTATTAAAATTAATCCTGCATTTAAAGAAAAATGGGTAGAACATTTCAAACAGATTAAATTTAATCGAAGTTAACAGGCGCCTCTCCACTCCACGCACCTCTGAGTAACTTTGGTCTGCAAAGAAACTGAGACAAATTGAAAATGATAGCGACAAAAAACCCTACCCTCAAGTCATCCGCAAAAACTCATTTATTTGTTCAGCTGGTCAACCATCAGATTTGGTTACCAGAATTTTAGCTTTAGCTATAAACAGACCAGGTTAGCCAGTAAAAACAAAACTGTTTCCAGGCTGCATCTCAATTGAACACCTTCCGATTTTGATTTTAATTTGTACAGTCACGGAGACAACACAGCAGGTACCAATTAACTAAAGTCGTTTCTCTCTCATATTTCGAGTGTCAAAACAGCTTCAGTCAAACGCATGATAACTGTATTTGAGACACCACGAATGCGACTGACGAGGGATGACGAAGCAATTCCCGAAAACGTTCTCGCGAGTCTGCAGGTATGGTCTCAAAATCTTAATTTTTTCTCCTTTTAGGGTTATGACGAAGGTGAAGGGTGATGTCTTTTTAAATACACGTTTCCACAAATTATAGGTTATATTATTTTAATCGATGGATCCTCTCCAGCTCGTCGTCGAGTTTTCTCACGATTTCTGTCCAGTAATTTGTTATCATAAAACAACTTAAGTTTATTCCATCTTCGCATATAAAACTAGGTTTCCTTGTCAATTTCGAATTCGAATTTTGAGAAAATTCACTTTCGTGCGACACTCAATTTCTAGCGACAGAAATGAATCCCATCGAGAACTTGCCACACGACAAATCGAATAGAAGACTGCAAATTTATTTTCGCAATGAAATAAAATTGAGACAATTTCTCATTACATAAAAATAAATATCACACGAACAGCGCACGACAAATGGACGCGTTCAGATATCTAAAAACCAAACTGGACTTGAGAAAAAGAACACGCCCCCAACCACCCAGAGAAAAGGGGTGGCCGCACCCTCCAATCGGCACCGACCAATTCGCTCCTGGAATGCGAAGGCTGAATCCTTTTTTTATTTACAAAAAAACCTTACTGTAAAGGCTGCAACCAGAAAAACCATTGTGAACGTCGGCCAGAGAGAAGAGCTAATAATAATTTGGCACACGATCACGTCTAGCGGATAGAGACGCGCGCGGGGTTCCGCCAATCCGGCCGGGGCTATATCCGCCTCTTATTTATCGCCCAGTAATTAAGGGTACAAAAGCACCTGTTTACGCGTCAACCTACTACTGATGCTTCCGAACGGGGTTTTGAGTTCCTCACCACCCCGTTGTCCTCATCAGACCTAGTGCGACGAAAGTCGTTCATCGTTTACACCGACTTCGGGGGTCTGTCCACAGGTAGACGATTGGGTCAAGCTAGGATCCAGACTAGATAGGACGTGACCAAAGCCGCTCGTCGTCGCAAACTGACGTCACGTGGGTCACAGACAACAGAGTTAATTTCATTTGGGGGTAAACAGTATAGACTGGGGGTGTCTGGAGGACCCGAGCCGTGCCTACAACCTTGCTTCGCGTGGAGTCAGCAAAAATGAGGTGACGGATGAAGCCAAGCCGATGATCGGTTCGTTCAAGCGAGCATTTATATAGGCCTCGCGTCACAACCAGAGCAAGACAAATATGCCTCGATAATACCGGGATTTAGACCTCACAGATGCGGAATTTTAAAAAACCTCATTCATACCTGGCTGTGCTTCATGGATGTCGATAAAAATATTTCAAGTTAGGGGGCTTAAAGCTATGCATGCACATAGAAATGAAAAAACGCGTCTTCATGTTGTTTTTAGGTGTAAACCGAAAAATGCAGCTTCGAGAATCGACTCCAAGGAGCGTTTGTCGCTCCAATCATGATTAGAAATGTCCCTATTGTGAAAAGAGCCTCTCATGGAATCCATTGTTGAGCGCCTTCTGTGCGCTCACTCGTTGCTCCGCTCCGCTCTCCATCAGCGCCAATGGCACAACAAGAAGAGCGCTCACTTTTCATGCATCAGCGACTCGACTCACAAATGGTTTCATTCAAGTGACGTGCAGCCGCGCCATCTAGTGAGCAAATAACACAACAGCGTGTGAATGGAACACTGCATCACTCCATTTAGGTGTAAACTGAAAAGATCGTAGGGAGCGTTGGTTGCAAGGGAGCGAAGCACGCTCCGTTCTCCCGCGACTGGAGAAGATCGGCTCCTTAGAAGCCGAACTTATCCGGTGCAAACCTAGCTTTACGAATCATTTTAAAGAAATTGTGACATTTTTCAGTTAAGATATCGTCATCCTACTGACTTGTGAATATGAGTACCTCTTGACAAATATTACAGATTTAGTTTTTCTAAACGCTACATCCATTATTCGAATGTGATGATAGTGTTATGATTCAAGACTTCCTCATTTTCACAGCGGGTCTAGGGGTGACACTCTGTTATTCCAGAACAGGAACATTTTCTCGGAGTTAGTCGTAACTCGTGAAGGCCCAATTAACTGTGCTTTTAAACACTCTGGCGGCATTGAGGAAGTTTTATGCATGCTGCAAAACAAAGGTGGGGGGAGAGCTTCACAAGAAATCTATTTCTTCTCAAGAAGTCCGGAGTGAGCCAGAGCCTCTTCGAGTTGTTGTAAACGTCGTCGCAAACAAAGCTAACATTTATTTTAGCAAAATTCCTTTTTTCTTTCAAAAATAGTGGCGCCGTCTAAATCATTACGAGACATATAGTGCGTAGAATTTCCCCAGAAGAAACATTTGCGAAGTTATAACTGTGCCTTTTACGTTTTCCAAACGCTGGGACCGATGTCGCAAATGGGAAACTACATAATGACGTCATGTAACAGTTGATGACAGGTAGCAAACAACACTGTACTTCCACCATGACCCCAAAAACTATCTAAATTTACTTTCGTGGGGTTCAACAACAACGACGACGAAGACAATAAATTCGTGTGCGCTCGTTTTATTAGCAAATCGAATTAGATATCCCATTCAAAATCGAATAAGCGAATTAACGCCGTTGAAACTTCAGCGTGCGTCTGAAGCGCCACATAGCGTCTGACAATAGAGTAACTGACTGACTGAAAAATAATACCTTTTCTCTGAGATAAACAGTCGCGGAGAGCTTGATTCTCAAGTGCATAGTCTCAGGAGGATATAGTGTATATGTGGACGACCGCCGCGCCTCTCACGGCTTTGCATTCTAACCCGCTCGCCGCCAGTGGATAACATAAATAAGGGGGTGGCGCTACCGTCTCGCTTTTGGAATAGTCACAAGCAGCACCAGCAACCCCCAAGGACACACACACAGCCACGTCGCAGTCAGAACACCCGTACAATGAGATAGGCCTATTCATGCACCGTGGCCATCAATTAGGCGAAGGCGGACATCTGTTGACATCGCCTAGTGCGCATCTCGCATTCGCGAAATCCAAACCAATTTTCCCGACAGATGGAAGGAGCGGTCGATGCCAAAAAGTCGAGATATAGCGCCAAAAAGTCGAGAAATCGCGCCCAAAAGAGTTCGTACGGATGTCACGTTTCAATAACCAAACTATGAAATGGCATCGGAGAGAATCGATGTAATTATTCGATGGTGCAAACAGAGTGAAGTCGCCAAATGCTCATCGATGTTAATTGTTGTAATAATTGCCAGCAATCCAGGCACAGGTCTGCGAGTATTATCAATTTTTTGACATTTACAAACGAACAGCTAAACTAAATTGAACAAAATTTGAATTGTATAGATAGTTCCGCAAATTTGTAGTCGAGCGCAAGTTATTTCAGATCTCGATTTTGAATATTTCTAGAGATATGAGCCGTTGAAGTTTTAAGCATTGCCATTAAAAAGGAAAATACAAAGATGGCGTCTCCACATGGTCAAAATGGCGCCAATCACGAGCTACCAGTGATGCCAACGGCATTTGCCACACTAGATCCCGAATTTCGAATTATCATTCAAGAAAATACATTTTCGTTATGAAGAGATTCGATATTTAAATTGAAAAATGTTTGGAAATCCAAAATAAAAAAAAATCATGTTTAACAGAGTTTTAAAAAATATTAGAAAATACTTTTGTTGCCATGACGGGGCAAGGAAGAAGACATTTCTCCAGTTTAGAATAAATTTGGAAGATGGAAATATTATCATTGATTATTTAACCATAACTGTATTAAAATTAACGACACAAAAACCACCATTACAGTTAATCATTAAACTATGTATTGAGCACACCTTGTAAAAAAATCAAAATTCCCCACCAATTTCAAATGGAAGAAGGAAAAACAACAAGGACGCACTGGTCGGATCGAACAACTGGCGCCTCGACCGTCGTCGTCATCCCGCCTGACCAATCAGATGCCGAGCCCACGACAAGAGAAACGCATCTGCGTCCGTCTGCCAACACCTTGTCGTCCGCCCACATCCCAATTCCAAAACGAAAACTTGAAATCCTGTGCCAAACATGGCTATTTTTGCCCAAATTTTCCTCTATCTGTAACCCGTACACGTACATTGGCAGCACGGCGCTGTTTTTTCCGAGGTGGCCGGTTGCCAAAATCCACAAGATACGCACAACGCTGCGACAGTGCTGCGAGTTGAAAAGTTATTTGGATTGTGATCTGGGCACACTGGGAACCAAACTGAGCCGGCCAGGGACCAGGCATAAAATGACCGAAACAAATAAATACAAACATAAATAAAGACCATACACGAGTGTGCACATACGCAAGCATGCTTGCAAATATCAGACATTCGAATACCACCAAATTTGACAAACTCCAGAAAATCTGTACAAAATAAAATCACTGCAACGCAATGAAACCAATAATCGTAAAATATACGAGTTTTCCAAAATAAGAAGTGGCCCTGCACATTTAATCAGATCTTCTGAAGTTTAGTATTTAATCAGTAACCATTGCAGGGAGATTATTTCCAACAAAAAACCGCATTTAAAGTTTAAACCGTCTCCCCCATAACCAAACACATGGAGTGCAATTAAATTCTCCGAAAAGTGGAAAAATATTTTCAAAGCTGCTGCTGGTGGAGCCAACATTTTCGTCAACACTTTGGGGATGGAAGGGGTGCGTAACCCTAGCGTGAACACAGCGCCACGATTCGCCCCGCCCACGCCAATTAATCTTAAACGCACCCGACCGTTTTCCGCACCCACAGCTCACCTGTTCTTCCAAAAAACACAAGCACACGGACGAAAAAGTGAAGTCGGGTGAAGAAAATCTAGCCTGCTGCTACACAGATGCGATCGCATCCTCCTGGACGTCAGACTCAAGAAGGTGTCATCACACAACGATAGTTTTCTAAATGACTAACAGAAAAGCTATCGCTATGTAGTCCCGCCTTTGGATGCCGGGCTTAAACCTTGCAAATGGTGTGTATCCCAACAACAAATCCCGTGTTTTGGTGGAGGTGTGGGAGAAGTGGAGGGAAGGAGACAGGGCTGGGAGGACGAGGCATGAAAAAACGCATGAGCCAGGAGTTGGTGTTTGGAAAGAGTTGTGCAGCCGCCATATGTAAATTCTCCTGAGATCCATCATGCGGTGGTGGAACCATTCCCACACTTCCAGCTCACGGAGTACAGGTTTCGATTTTGTTTTGAGAGAGGGAAAAGGGGTCTCAAGAGGCTGTGGACCTGGGCAACACATGCGCGCGAACGCCATAACAAACAACAACTCGTTCATCCACCGCTGCTAGCAGCATGGCTGATGGTGACGCCATTGAGGATCCCAGATTTTCTCTAGGTAGTAGTCACTTGCAGACCCGGATTGTTATAATAAACAGGTACCAAAACCAATTTCATCCAAATTATAATCCTGAAAGTTTGTCTTCTTTTTTTTAATATTTTTTCTTTATTCTAACTGTTCGGGCGTTTACTTACGAAGCGCCATTGCTATGACGTCCTAATACTTGACGAATCTACAACTACAGTGTTATAACGTATAGCGAATGTTTTCACTGTCACGGCGGGGACAGCCGAGAGAAAAAGGCTATTTATTGCTCTATCTTTTTAAAAAATAAAATAGTAAAATCGCTAAAACAAAATTTGGAATGTAAACATAAACCCAACACGGTTTAAGAACCGTGGAAAACTGACGTCACTCACCGATTGTCGATCATCACAGTTGCACGAAAAAGTAAAATGACTCTTACCTATAAAGAGAAACAAAAATAAGAAAGATTAATTTTTAAAAAAACATACAATTTGTACTTTTAATTCAGTGTCCATGAATGAATGAACCAGGACTCAAGAAAAAGTGCAAGTAACGGGATACCAAAATTCTACCAATGACTGAATTGTGTCCTCCTTCCTCTACCCATTAAAAATAGCTGGATTCATTTTTGGCATCCATTGAGGATATCGACCTAATAACCCGGGACCTGTACACAGTGTAGGCCTAATCAGAAGCATATCTACACGAGTGGGTGAAGGATGGGGTAGGAGGGAGGTTAGGCAACTGCGCCCCGGTTGCTGGCGTCACATCCTGGATATCTCTTCTTCCGCTTGTGTTTACCGTCTTTGATGGCGAGGGGGAAGGGGTAGGTGGGAGACATGGAAGGGGGAGGGCGAGAAAAAATTCCGAATGATAACATCACTACCGCCACCGAAATACAGCTCTTTTCCAAGAGAAAACGAATCTTAGGTCTGCTAACTGAAAATTACGTCATCCTTCCTTTCGTCCCCCAACATCATCACCGCTATGCGATCCAGCCGGCAATTACTATGAAGCGAAGAGCAGATTGGCAGGTCTGACTGTGTAAGCAGCGCCACTTTCTCTCTTTCGTGAATTTAAAAAAATTAAGAAAATGGAAGACATAGAAGCTGCGACGCCATTGGCTTCCGGAAAAAATAAGGCCGATACCAGACTTCCTTTCTTTTGGTTCTAATCTTAAAGAATAAGAGACGCCGGCGCCCAAGACACTATCCTGATGCTCAAGACATTATAACACGAGTATACTGATGCTCAAGAGACTATTCTGACGTTCAAGACATTCGATCCTGAATCTCAAGACATTGATCCTGAATCTCAAGACATTCGATCCTGAATCTCAAGACATTCGATCCTGACTCTGAAGACATTCGATCTTGAATCTCAAGACATTCGATCCTGACTCTGAAGACATTCTATCTTGAATCTCAAGACAGTCGATCCTGAATCTCAAGACAGGCGATCCTGAATCCCAAGACAGTCGATCCTGATGCTCAAGACATTCTACACAGAGGTGGCATAACACAAGCCTGGGATAAAATGCAATCTGCAATATATCACATGTTTCCGAGAGCGAAAAACAAATAATTGTCAAACGGAATTTTCTCAATTTGCGGATCTCCCTGCGGGAATTCCAG
Organism: Mycogona germanica; assembly: GCA_034698785.1. Lineage (NCBI taxonomy): Eukaryota > Metazoa > Arthropoda > Diplopoda > Chordeumatida > Chordeumatidae > Mycogona > Mycogona germanica. The sequence goes on along the minus strand of JAQGBY010002636.1, from coordinate 933 downwards.
GAGAGAAAAAACTCATAAAAAGCTAATCTCATTTTTTGTCGAACATGTTATGAACGTAAATATTAGACGAGCGAACGAGAGAGAGATTGGATCATGCGGGGATTATGAATGTGGATAAATAAACGCTGGCGGGTGGCCTACAACCGCCAAGGGTCGCAAAACTCATTCCACTGCCAACACTCTTGTTTATGAATACTCAGATTGCAAATTCCGCAGCTTATGAAATCACCTTTGAACACTGACATAACGATTGCGAAAGAGGTTCTGAAAGATAATTTACTTTACTTGGCAAATTACATTTCTGTCGATTAATGTAATGTCCTTAAAGGAAATCATCAAGTACATGTGACCGGTGGATGCAGGGATAAGAACTTTCTGAACTCATATCCGCTTCGCGCTCTAACACCAGGTGGCGTTGACATTTTGTCATTTGACGAAAGGTGATTGCGGATTGAAACTGTCGTCGCTACTGTCGCTTTGACCGAAAAATGACGCCACGCCCCTGCGCTACTCCAATGGTCGCGACCCACCAGTTCAACAGGAGCAGAACCGCAATACATCCCCAACGAACACATTTTTTTTGGTGCTATTTCTCCCCTTTTTTCGAGTGGCCGCCACACGCAAAACATGCGGGGGTAAATGTCCTGCAGGTCCCCGGGCAACCCCGACGCTATGATAAACAGGCAGCGAACGCAACCAAAAGACAAAACAGAGGAGGCTTCCCCACAAATAACCTCCAGAGACCTTATAAACGATTACTTCAGCGTCATAATGAAAAGTAGTTTTCTTCCAATTTTGTGAAATCCTATATTATAAAACAGAGATTTTGATTTTCATGTCCGAAGACTAACTCACGAATGGCTCAATAAAATTGCATAAAAATTAACATAAAGTTCACACCACACACCACAATTCGCTAGCGACGGAATATCA